>PVKE010048617.1:0-11526 GCA_004027555.1 Craseonycteris thonglongyai | reverse complement strand
TCTATCTCCCGCTGTTTCCTAGCTTGTTGTGCATTCTTTCCAAAAATTGGGACTTTTTTAAAACGCCACGGGACGCGGGACAAATTGTTAAAAATTGGGACTATCCCGCCAAAAGTGGGACGTCTGGTCACTTTATGCTTATGACAACGTTAAGACCAATAGAAGGCACGAGTCCAAAGTACAGAGGGCAATTTGCATTTGGGATGGTCTACTTTGTCTCAGTGGGAGTGCTTCAGAGAAGAAAAGGATTAGAATTGAGACAAATGAGATGATGTGGTTGAATTGTTAGAAGCCAAATATTTTACTGCTATTATTGTAAGCACTTGTTTCCTGATCCATGTACTAGCAAACTGCGTCTAAGTGGGGTCCTGTGTTGTCATTTCATTTATAAAAATGAAACCTTTTGAATAAATATGAAATCAATACTTAGGCATGGGACAATACTGTGAGTGCCTCAGGTTTGTATTTTGCCAGCAGCATGTTAACAAATTATCACTGCTGATTAGTGGTGTTCTGCAGCTCATTAAAAAATCTAGTTTTTAAGGTCTTCTATACATGTTAAGGCTTCATTCTTATAAATTGCTGATGATTCTGCTTCACTGAAATTCCTTGATTGTTGCCTGAGCTTCCTTACTATCTTCAACCTTGCCCCATTCATTTTCTACTAAGGATTAAGGCTCTATTCATTTCCATTGTATTTGTAATATTGTGCGTGTGAGTGTGGATGTATGTGTGTGAGAGAGAAAGAGAGAGAGAGACAGAGAGAGAGGGACAGAGAGAGGTTGCCATTACATTATATAAGCTTCATGTGTAACCACTGATGCAAATTTCCTATTAAAAAACCAATCCTTAATAGCTGAAAGTCTTTCGTTCTTGGTTATTTCATTTTTTTAAATACTTATTTTTTTATTTATTTTTGACAGAGAGAGAGAGAGAGAGATACAGAGACAGAGACAGAGAGAGAACTGAACTGGGGGCACTCCTCAGTGCAGCATATGGTTCTGCACGAGCCGGGGCCGGGATTCGATCCTCAGTCCCCGGCACTGCAAAGTGAGCGTTTAACCCACTGAGCCATCCCTGCTTCCCCAGTCTTGGTTATTTTTAAAACAACACATATACTCCAATATTCATTGCAGTACTGTTCACAGTAGCCAAGTCATGGAAACAATCAAAGTGTCCTTTGATAGATGACTGGATAAAGAAGTTGTGGTACATTCAAATAATGAAATATTACTCAGTGATAAGAAACGATGAAATACTGCCATTGTGATAGCATAGGTAAATCTTGAGATCTTCATATTGAAATAAGACTGAAAAAATCAAGAACCATATGACTTCACTTGTAGGTGAAATATAAAACTGAAAGTAACAAAGAAACAAAAACTCATAGACACAGTCAACAGTTTAGTGGTTACCTGAGGGTAAAGGAGGGAGGGGGTTGGAGGAGGAGGGAGGGGACATTAAATATAAGGTGATGGAAAGAGAACTGACTCTCGGTGGTGAGCACATAATGCAATACATAGACAACATAATGTAAAATTGTACACAGGGGATCTATGTAATTTTTACCAACCAATGTCACCCTGACAAATTTAACCATTAAAAAAATAAATAAATAAAAAAGAATATGTAACCACCTTTTTTTCTTATAACATTAAAGTTTCTCTCAACTCATCATGAGTATAATAATGTAATTCCTATTTCTATGTTGCCCAGACAAAGGAAACTGAAGCTGTGATGATACGAGTCAGTGAGCTAATCCTCTGGGCAAGAGGAATAGGAAAAGGAGGGGGGTTAACTAAGGAGGAGAATGAGAATCTTTTCTAAATTGATGAAAATATTCTATATCTTGTTTTGGGATGGTGGTCTGATGAGTGTATATGATTATAAAACTAATTGAGCAGAACAGTTAATACCTGCACATTTTAAAGTAGGAAATTATGTACTCCTCTAAAAAGAAATTTTAATTATTTTCCCTGTTCATCCTTCTGCCTGATCAACCCCTGTCTATATAAATAACACAATCACTTCTTCAGGTGTCTCTTGTCTTAAACACATTTCTCTTCTCTGCTTCCTCCAGATACATGCTTAACTATGTGGCAGATATAAAAAATAATAAGTAGATAATTTAAAAGTAATTGTCAGGAAACAAATATCTGGAAAAAATTTTAATATTGAATCTTCAAAATACATTTCATAATGCCAAATGAGTGTCATTGTATAAGAAAGTGAAATTAGCATAGGGAAATATTTTCAAAACAATTGTATGAGAAAGTTTGAAGAATCATTTCAGTATGTACAAGAAACTAAATAAACACTACCTTTACAAGTATTATACCCAGTTTCCTTGATTGTGGAACAGAGAAGAAGTCCTTGAAATATTCCTTGTAGAAGAACTGTCATGAAGTATTATTCTCAGAAGGAAATCAGGTTGCACTAACACAAAATACAGTGATAAAAATCCAGAAACAAAGGTTGAAAAATCATGAGGTTATGTTGATTGTAATCTGAGTAGCAAGGGACACAGTAGAAGTAATAGAAATTGCAGGGTGGGTAGAATGAGAGCAGCAGGTAAAGGTGGCATTAGAGTTCTACAGGGATGAGTCTGATTGAAGAGCAATGGCGTGGGAATGTGAGACTTCTTGTGCTGGCATTTGTGACAACATGGACAAACCCTGAAAACATCTTATTAAGTGAAATAAGTCAGACTGGAAGAATCAGGAAACATATGACCTCACTCATAGGTGGAATATAAAACTGAAAGGAACAAAGACACAAACACGCATGAACACAGACAATAGTCTAGTGGTTGCCTGAGGGAAAGCGGGGAGGAGGGTGGTAGAGCTTGGGGGGGAGAAAGGAGGGGGCATCAGATGTGTGGTGATGAAGGGAGAGCTGATTCTGGGTGATGAGCACGTAATGCAATGCATAGACAATGTCATGTAGAATTGTACACCTGGAAGCAACATAATTGTTACCAATAAATGTCATCCCAATAAATTCAACAACAAAAAAAATTTCAGATGAGATTATAGTAGTGAGACTGTGAGTTTGGAAGGTTTGCTACTAAAATTTTCTGAGAAGGGGGATATGAATACATGATTAAGCTATTAGGAAGATCAAATTATCAAATCCGACTCATATGAATAAAAGATTTGCCAAGAAACATGACTTACTAATTAATTCAAAGATATGTTGAATCAAGACACCTAAGTAAAGCAAGGAGAAGTTTGGGACATCAAGGATAACTCTCCAAATCCTTCTCATATTAGACCTACACTGTAGCCCAGAATAATAGATTTGGTCTCTAATGAGATACATGGGTTATCTTATGGAGCAGGGAGTGTTGAAATTAGAAGAGATATTTGTTACGTACCTAGATAGCTACATAGGTAATGTGACATTTTTTCATGAAGCCCTGCCTTCTGAATCTATAGATTCTAGATTTATTTACCATAAAATTGATCAGTTACCATCAACTTTAAAAGGCAACTAACAAGACTGGGTCCCTGCCTATTTTATTTTATTTTTTTTCTTAGAAGGTTTATTTCCAGGAATGAGAAAGAAATAGATCATAGCGGTTACTTTAATGCTTTTCCATGTGAGAACTGTTATTTTCTTGGCCCTTTTTCGTTTTAACTTTCAAACCTGGTTATTATTATGCCCATAAAGAAAAATAAATAAACAAATAGCTGAGAATCTTTCTAATTATTTCAATGTAACTCCCAAGTGAGATCAACATGAGAGCATCGTTTGGCAGCTTCTGATGAATATATTCTTTCTGTTTACACTGTGTTATAAAGAATAATTTGCACTGGAATCTTTGGAGAAAACCTAATTTCACATCTATTAATAGCTTCATTTTAAGCTTTTGAGGGTTAATTTAAAACTGTAAAGAAATATGCATAGTGACTTATGTTTTATGGAAGTCCCTATAAAATTCTGGGGAAAAATAATGTTGTCTTTTGCTGAATACGGTTATACCCTAGTATTCAACTACTTTGAAACTCATCAAATTTGGTGCTTAGCACATTTTGATGTGAAAATCTTGTCCCAGTACTTGTTGTTTGTTTGGCAGTTGATACACGAGCTAGAACTTGTCAGACAGTGTTGATTGCCTGCTGATTCAGTACCCTTTCCATCCCAAACAAAGGGTTACATATTAGTTACATGGTAACTCTTGCCCTGTGCACATGCCCTTGTGGTCTATTCTTAGCTTCTGTGGCCATTTTGTGTATTTTTTTTTCTCATTACAGGTCCTAAAAAAGTGAGCAGTGACAGCTTTGAGCAGAAAAGAAAAGAAATAACAGGTAAATATGAGGATGGTATTCACCTTACTCATCTTGCTAGGGAATATGTTATGTCTAGAACAATGGTCTCTACCATCATTAAGAATAAAGAAGAGATAAATAGGCTGAGGTTGCAAAAGAAGTTAAAGCAATAGCAAAGCAGTGCTCCAAAGCACTCAAGGTGACTAAAGAGATTACTTCAGGTGAGGAGGAGACAAGGGAGGGAATTCCAAGTTCCTAAAAAAAGAAAGAAAAGAAAAGAAGAAAGTGTGCAAAATGAGCAAAGTTCTGGCAAGCAGAAATGTGAATTTAGTAAATGCCCACTAAGTTTCACACTTTTGAGGAAGTCTGAGAAGAAGACAGAAGTGGTCCTCATTAGATAAGTTTTTAGTGAAGGTGACAAGTGTGCCAGAGACTGTAGTGCAATTTGAAAAAGGGCAGAAAAGAGCAAGAACACCTAAACTGTAAGCGCCGGGGGTTCTACTGAAAGAGAATTCTCCTTCCAAGCAGGACCCTGCCTAACCTCTCCTCATCACCACGCTCTTCCCACTGCCCCATGAGGCCATGGGCTCTTCTCAGTACAGGTACAGTGAAGCTTTTATTTTATTTAATCTAAGTATTTATTAATTTTTAGGTTTATTTTTCATGTAAAGTTATGATATACAAGTCTTTTTACACATGCCTAACTAATGTGCATTCTCTTTGGTTTGGGAATGTATTAAATTTATTTACGTTATTCCTTATGGGCAAAATATGTTTGGTGCTCATTTTTGGTATTCATTACCCCTCCTGGAACCAATTAATGATGAGCACCAAGGTACCACTGTGCTTTACAAATCTGTTCAATGTCATTGAAATATTGGAAAAACCTCTCTAATTTTTTAAAGATTTATTTTATTTTATTTTATTTTTTTTGACAAAGAGAGACAGAGACAGAGAGACAAAGGGAAGGGGGAGGGCCCAGAGCAGTCTCCATGACACAGTTTCATTCCACACAGGTGGGCACGGAGCTGCGCAGGACAGGAACAGGGCCAGGAGCCTCCTGCATGGGAGGATTGCCCCCACGAGCTGGGGACCAAATGGGGGGCCTCCTACATGGAATTTCATCCTGGCAGGAACCAAACTGGTGTTCCCCTGCCCCACACATGGGAAGCACACCCCAGTTCAGCATATGGGTCCTCAGGAGCTGGGGCCGGGATTTGATCCTCAGGCTTTGGGTTGCAAAGCAAGTGCTGAACCCTCTGAGCCATCCCGGTATCCCTGACTTCTCTCACTTTTGACCATATTTTTATGTTCTGGCTTCGTATATAGGTACAAAGTTGCTGAATTCTTTGGCTGAATGTGTATGTGTACATCTATGCAGGCATGGTAAATTATAGCAAGTGCTATTAAAAGTATTTCCCTTATCTTAGCCATTTTATTACCACAGGAATTGCTCAATAACACAAAGGTGGTCACTTACTTCAAGATGTTAATATCATAATAAGAAAAAGACTAACTTTTAAATAGGGTTTTACTTAATATTGTTAAAAAATATGTCTTTACTCTTCGACAATAATCTTCTGTGCCTACTAATACACACATTTCAACGTATTCTCCTAAAAATAATAAACTTTAGATATGACATGACTGTCATTGTACTTTAAAATTCCTCACATACAAAGAGTACCTGGATAACACTGTAATATCTAGAAATGACATCAAGAAGTGATTACCAAAGAATGACTGAAGAAGTGGGAAAATGTTCCCCAGAATATGAACAGGGAAGATTCGAGTCTTAATTTTTTTTTTATTATTATATTTTATTGTTACATTTAATGGGGTGACATTGGTTGGTAACAATTAGATAGTTTAATTTTTGGTTTTGACAATGGACAGTTGTGGTATGTGTCAATCAAGTGCCTTCATTCTTTCGAGCCTTTCTAATTATTGCTATTGTTTTATTTTGTATTTTAATCTATAATTTGAGACACTGGAACAGGTTTGCTATGATGCCCTGAAGCACTAATGTTCTATACTTTGATAACCTATGAAATACAGTAGCTGGAAAAGACACACAAGCAAGGTTGATCTTAGTACTCTGGGCATGTAGCAGCATCTTGGCAGGCTTCTTGACAGCTCCTTTTGAGGGTTCAAATATTTGTATACTTTGGGCTAAGTTATCGAGTGCTTTTAAATATAAATATCACTGAGAACATCATTAATGTATATGAATATCTCAGCATTCTTCTTCAGAAAGATTTTGTTAGGATACAGAGATCCTAGAATTTATACACATTTAAGGTTTATATGGGAAAGAAGTGGATATTAGTGCTAATGAGAAAGCCAAGGAAAAAATTTCTGTTTTGGATAACGATGAGGGTCTTCATGCAGATTTTGGGGGGTACTTAGGCAGACTTGACTATTGACTCTGGCTCTAGGGCTGCCCTCCTTGACCCATAATTCTAGTTGTGAAATTCTCTGGTGATGAAGCAGTTTTGAAGGTTTCACGGCTTCATTGGATAGCTGATCACCACATATTATACAAAGCGGGCTTGGAGAATGTGAATCACCTATTGCAATGAACTCGTAATTTAAATAGGACTCTTGGTGTGTTCTTTTAAATGCAGCTTTCTTTTTGTTGGCAGTCTTCGAGTCTTCTGTTGTGTCATCATTGGATCTTTACTCTTTTCAAACATGATCACAAATTACATTTATTTTTTACTCATTTTGAATAGGATATTTTTAGCTTGTGGGCTTAACAAAACTGTGACTAAGACAAGTGTGCAATGTGAAAAAAAGGAGCAGATAGAAGTGGTAAATAAAATAATAGGTGGGCCACGCATGGACTAAAATAAGTGTCGGATTCTGACTAAAAGCCTGCCACAAGATGCAGTTGTACAACTGAATTACATTAACTCAATTACCACTATAAAGCCTGCCACCAGAGGCACCTTAATCGTCACTTGCCATTCATTGATAGGGTTTTGATATGAGCCTACAAGCAATTGATTTATTGTGGTCTCTGTGCAGTCAGACCTCTCTGCTCATGTTAATCTGTATTTGCAGCCACTTCCCAGACCTAGCATCACCCCGTCAGCTCCACCTCAGATCATCAGGCATCACCATATTTTCCGGCATATAAGACGACCGGGCGTATAAGACGACCCCCTAATTTTACAGTTAAAACATAGGTTTAGGCCTATATTCGCTGTGTAAGACTACCCCCCACTTCCGAGGCTGTAGTCTTACACAGAGAATATAGGCCTAAACCTATGTTTTAACTGTAAAACTAGAGGGTCGTCTTAAACGCCCGGTCGTCTTATACGCCGGAAAATACGGAGATTCTCATAAGGAGCATGCAACCTAGATCCCTCACGTGCACAGTTCACAATAGGGTTCACACTATCATGAGAATCTACTGCCCCTGTTGATCTGACAGGAAGTGGGGCTCAGGCAGTCATGTGAGCTATAAACACAGAAGAAGCTTCATTCACTCGTGGGCCCACTGATCACCTCCTGTGTGCGTCCTGGTTCCTAACAGACCATGGGCCAGTACCAGTCCATGGCCCTGGGGTTGAGGACCCCTTGTGTGGCCTACTACTGTGATTGTATGTGCTAATTATTATATGTTTGGCAAGTGCAATAAGATTGTTTACACCAGCATCACCACAAACACGTGAGTAATGCGTTGTTATAACTTTAGGATAGTTGTAACATTACTAGGCAATAGGGAATTTTAAGTTCCATTATAATCTTATGAGACCACCATTGGGTATGTGGTCCATTGACTGAAATACTGTTATATGGCCTATGACTGCTATTTTATTTTTATTGTTTCTCTTATTTAATTTCAGATAGGATTCATAAGGTTGATAATTTCAAAATGTTGAAGTATCCAAGTAGGAAATAGAAATATGATATTCAATGGGATGCATGAAATCATGTAAAATTATGTTCAGAATACTATAAAATGTTCTCATCAGAATCACTCTAGCCAAAGAGATACCAAAAGCAACAGAATTTCATGCACTTAAATATAAAACTGTATGAAAACCTAAATTAATCTGTCAGCTCTGTACTAATCTAAAATGTTGACCTTAACTAGCTACTACTTCACCTGAATTAATTTTGCAAATTGAAGGAAAACCATCAATTTGTGCTGGGAAATTGCTGTTACTACCTACTGTGCCGGTTAGGGGAGTTGCTATCTCATGCAAAAATCCTTGCAATTAATCCACCATGTCATCGGTAGCCTGAAGAGGGATGTCAGGACAAACTTTATGGGCTTCAAAAGCCTTTTTTAAGAATAGGGAGCACCCCAAGAAATACAGGTATAGAGACTAATTTGAAATAGACAAAAACTCAATGCACCCAAAGGTTTTCGAGACATTTGACCTTTGAGTCACTAGGAAGAAAAAGAAATTTAAACAGCATTTGTACTCTGTAATTGGCCTAACCTTACTGGAAGGTATTCACTAACAGAGCAAAACACCAAGACAGGATTTCAGTAAATGACACGTTATTGCATAAAGAGCTCTGCGCAAGGTAATTTATGAAAGAGGAAAGCTTACTTAAAGCGACCACTTAGAACTGAAAAAATCAAATCAATTTCATAGCTCCTTTCCATTTTATTGATGTTTCTCCTGCTTTTGTATTTCAAAGAATTGAAATAACAAAAACATCTGTAAGATATATCAATTTTAGCTCCACTTTAAACTCAATTTTAATCTTCTTAATTTTTTTTCTAAAGAAAAAGTTTGTTTGCGTTTCGGGCTGTCTGAATATGGCAGTAGAAATCAATGCACTAAAAAGTATTTTGACAACTTTTGGTATTTAACTAGAGTGTGGGAAGAATTTGGAAGGTGTTCTTCCTGTGTAAGGTAATTAAATATTTGATGTTTGTGTCTAAGATAGGGTGTGAAGAAGAAAGGTAGCCTCTGTATATTGTCTGTGGAACAAGCTGTGCTTAGGAGAATTGTATTCCACTGTATGGTGGGGTCTGTCAACTGATATGGCTCTCCTATAGGCCATGGGACCAGATCAACTTTGCAGCTCAAACACTTCCTCATTTCCCTTTGCTAGCACTAGACATTCATTGTGCAGCAACTGAAATTCCACTTATTTTTCACTTGTAGCTTTGGGGCCTTTCTAGATAATAATTACATTTCATATAGCTATAAAACAAGAACATTGTGCTTCTTTATCACCTACCTCACAATAAAAGGGGATGAGGATTTTGACTCCCTCATTCCTACCCTGGTAGAATCAAAACTTAGAGGAACAAGGCATCAGAGTCTCTTTCTGGACTTTAATTGACAGTGCTCATTAAGAGGAGTCTTTTCACTAAATGACACTGAAGTAACTGAATATGTATTTGCAAAAGAATAAAACTGGACCCCTATCTTGTACGACTTACACATATTATCTCGAAATGGATTAAAAAATTGTCAGACCTGAAACTATGAGGGTGGGCTGATAAATTTTACCTCCACTTAAGAAAATGAATGGGAGAAGGTATTTTAAGACTACATATGATGTGTTGTCACTCATATGAAGTTCGAGGTTAGTAAAATCAAGCTTTGGTACTTAACTTTTAACAGTTATTAGGTATTGGTGATCATGACAGGGAGGTTCAAACGAGACTTCTGTGATCCTAGAAATATTCTATACCTTGATATTTGATATATGTGGTAATTATATAGGTGTGCTCAGTGTATAAAACTTTTTTATAAACCTTACATGAATGATTTATGGAATTTATATACATTTACTTTATTAATAAATTTACTAAGATTTTTAGAAAGTTAAATTGTATCGAGTATTGCAACTAGTCAAGCAATATAGTAACAGTTAAATGGCAACTCATATTTTGCAACAGGGATGACCTTAGTAACATATTCATAAGACAGTTGAAAGAAGTAGTGAGAATGGAAGCACTTTTGGAATAGAATGAGGACAGATGTTATTGAGGAATTAGATAGAGTGATATAAGTGGTTACTAATAAAGTTAATGATAAGAATATAATAGAAAAGTTCAGAGTGCAATGGAAGTCTAGATTTAAGCACTTAACTAAGGCTCAAGATATAGAGAAAGTGTTATTGAGGAAAAGATGTTTGAACTTTGTCTTAAAGGTTGAGTAATATTAGTAGGAGAGGAAGAAGGTGGGATAGGAAAGAAAGATGGGCATTTCAGGCAGCATGAGTAGAAGTAAGCAGTTGTGTAACTGCATAGATAAAAGAAGCAACTTCAGTATTAATTAATACATTGCTAAGTATAAAGTGGAAAGATTTGGAAAACATGGCCAGAGAATTAGGCAAGGCACCAGTAATAGAAGAACATGTATTCTGTGCCTAGATCATTGGTTTTTGTCTGTAAATTCTGCATAGCTATTAACAGATGGTAATTGAAGATGAGACATAATCATATCTGTCTTTTAAATAAATACTACAGAACTGAAGGGGAGGTTTGAGAGCTATATACAGTAATAAAAAAGAATATGAGAATTAATTAATTTTTTCTTAATAGTTATTACAAGCTAATATAAAGAAGTTCTAAGAGATCAAGAGCTATAAATAACATCTAGCTCTTGAATAACCAAAAAGATGATTCTTCTTTAAATGACTTTATTTTTTCTCTGACATCTGCCAGGTGTTGTGACGTTTGCACTAGGTCATTCATACTTTATCCAGTGTCCTATTTGGCTAATGACATATATTTGCAAATAGATTTCAATCATCAGCACATTAGGTGCTCAATAATTATATTGTTGATTTGTTGTGGTTGCTACACAGGGTTGAGATTAAGTCAGAGACACATAATAGTTGTCAGTTTTTTTTCCCTCCCTGTGTGAAGTTAATTGGAATATGTAGAAATCCAATTCTCAACTTGGCCTCAAAAAAACCCTTTTTATCACCTCAGCATGAAACTCATTTTATGCTTTTTAAGCATACTTGTGTGGTTTTGATGTGTTATTATTATTATAATCATTATTATTATCCCTCATTAGGTTCTTGGAATACAAGGACATACCACCTCAAAACAGGAAGTTTTAAAACTAGCCTTTACTATTTTTTATTGCAATAATTATAGCAAATTTTGAATTCTAAGACTCTATATTTTCTGGATTAAAATGCTTACTTAGGTCCTATGATTAGCAGTGGTTTTTATTTTTATAGACATGTTGATAGGTTTAACCAACCAAATAAGACACTGTAAACACATATAATGCATGTACACTCATGACTAACAGCTGCT
>PVKE010048616.1:0-11533 GCA_004027555.1 Craseonycteris thonglongyai | reverse complement strand
TTCCAAATGCTAAGCCAAGCCAAACCAAGGAGGAGGTTTTTTGAAATTCTTAATTTTACATTTTTGGATTGTCCTACTTTTGCTTAAACCAGCCTGTGGACAAAGCATCCCCTCTTCCTTTTTTTTTTCTTTTAAGAGTTTGCCTACCCAGTTATGAGCATGTGATTCAATCAGCTAATGTTTACAGTACCTTTGAATGTGCTTAGTTCACTGGTTGGTGCTTTGGAGGAGTCCTTGTGTCTTCACGAGGCTTGAATTTGAGTGGAGAGATAAAGCTTTAATTGATAAAATAATGAAGTGCTAAAATGTGTATGCTTTCCATAAGTGCATTAATTCAGAGTGAGACTATTATGGAGAGAAATATTTAGTGGAGACTTCACAGAGAAAGTGATATTGTTGCTGCAAATTGAAGGATGGGTAGGATTAAGATAAGTAAAGGATTATGAGGAGTTCATTGCAAAGGTGACAGCCAAATTGGACCTGAGTGGGCACAAGGGCACAGAGGCAGGAAAAATGATGCCAACTAGGTCTGGCCTTATTACCTGTGCTCCAGGAAGCACTGCCTACCACAGTGATTCTCAACCCTTAGTGTACAGCAGTATCTCTTAGAGAGGGCTTGTTAAAGTATAGATTTCTGTGGCCGATCTCCAGAATGTCTGATGGGGCTAGGCCTAGGAACTTGCATTTTTAACAAACTCGCAAGTAATGCTGATGGTGCTGATCCAGGGCCCAGGCTTTGAAAACTACTGGTCTAGATTATGTTAATTATCTGGATGGTTCACTACTCTGTCCACATCATCTGCAAATTGTTTCTCTCAGCAATACCTTTCATTCTGCTTTTTTCCACTCAGAAGTTTATGGTCCTCTCGTTCACATTTTTACATTGCTCATTCACACCTTTCCTTCCCAATGCCACCCTATTCCACAATCCTTCTGGTTGCAAACAGATTGAGTTTGGTTATTTTCTGCCCCCCCCCCTTTTTTTTTCTTCTTGTGGTGGTGCTTGTAAGCTGATTCCAAATGTTGTGACCTTTAGCCAACCTAAGCTTTAAGATTTTTGGAAGGAAAATGTGAATTATGTTATCAGTTTTCAGTTTCTACTTTACTTTCTTATCTCCTGCTAATTTATTAGTAAATGAAAGTTGTGATGTTAGGGACCTGATTTTCATTTTCTGTTCAACACTGGTGATAATTTTCCATGTAAAAGCTTATTTGCCATGGAATTACATCTCTTTGATGAAATGATTACCCAAGTAGGTAGCAGTGTGGCTGTGAGAGTGGTTCTGATAATTGCATGTTGATTTAAGACTTTACATATTAAATAATTAGATTACGGTTGACCCTTGACAGAAGCTTTGAATTTCTTTAGTTTTATCAGCAATCATAGTACATGGCAAATTACTAAGAAGCCAAAACCTATTATAACTTCTTTTCATCAATAGTGAAAGAAGTTAATAGCACATAGTAGGCATTCATATAGTTGGTAAATGAACAAATAAATGCATTAGACATAAATACATAAATGATTTTTACTTGCTCTATGAAACTACAAGACATTAGTTCTGTGAAACATAGTCATGGTTATTTTGTGTCAGTTTTAAATTTGGCAGGCTACCAAATGTTAATTTGCTTTTAGCTAGTTGAGATTAAATGTAATTCCTTCCCCAAGCAACCCTAAAGTAAGCAAGCATGAAAGCATTTTCAGAGTAATCTTGGAGGAATTGACATTTAAAGGAGTTAGCATTACATCTGTACTTTAAGGCTATTAATTTCATAGATAAATTAGTTTCATTACTCTATCTTTATCTTGCATTTTTAAAGGACTCCATCAGCTGGACAACTGACAACCGAGGGTCACTTGAAACTGCTCTTATCCCAGCCAGGTTGTAATTGGAACCTGCTTCTGGAAACCCTACTGCATCACGATGGTTTTTTACTGAGAATCTTGCTGAAGAGCTCAAGTGAGTATTTGTCGTTATGAGAATGTCCTCAAAAAACCCAATCATTGTGTGAGTTGAATGAAATTTTTTTCCTACTCAAATATTGGCGGAGGGATGTAAACCAACTGCACCATGTCAACAGCCAGGGCGGTGAGCGGCAGGGAAAATACTGAATTGCTTTGTAAAACTATTGGAAAGAATTTTTTCAGGGACTCTGAATGAGAGAAAACAATGTTTTTATATAATACTCTTTATCATAACTACCATTAAATAGAAATATAGAAATGTATCAATATCTAGGTTTTGAAATGCCTCAGAAAATTATAAGAACACAATTATAGATAGGTCCAAAACAGAAGTCTCAATTAGACCTAAAAAGAGAGAGGCAGAGAGAGAGAGAGAGATTGCACTAGAACCACACTAGAAATTTCAGTGGATCATGAAGAGCTCTTATATAACTTATAAATGAGCTGTGGCTTATAGCCATATCCACTGGAGCATGGAGTCGTTATCATGAGCAAATATGAGTGGAAATTGAGGAGTGATGGAAGATCATACTTCTCTTAATTAGACTTTCGTTTTTCCTGTGTATGTGCTGTTTTGGAAAATATTAAGTAAGTTATACCAATCTAATATTATATCCCACTGCTCTCCTTCCACAACTGTGAAGTTTTCTCTAATGGTTTTCACGTACCCCTACACATTTCTCCTTCCATAGCACATGAAGCCAGATTACTTTTATTAATCAGTAGTTTTACTTTCGGTTTAACAAATCAAAATTGCTTTTTCTGTAGTTTCTCATCACCTGCGGAACCAAATCCATGTCCTTCAGCCATTCACATGGGCCCACTCTAGTTTTCTAACCTTGTTTACCACTATTTCCTTGCAGACACACACATACACACACACACATTTCAGCCATTGTCTCCAAAGCCCTGGGCTTGTGCTTCCTGCACACCTGGGCTCACCTATTTTTCCCACTTGAAAGGCCTTCCGACAACTTGGTTTCCACCAGTCTGCAAGGGACAGCTGGTGTTCTAGATCTCTGAAGGCTCCAGCTCACACTGATCTCTTCCTCCCCTGAACTTCACAGTATTCATTATTTTGGTTGCTTGTTTGGCCTTAATGTACTCATGTGATTGTTATATTTGTATATGAAAGAAGCAGAAGTCACCAGGCCTTACCAGCCGGTTCATATTACAAATGAGAATCATAGCATTCCCCTGTCCAAATCTCTGTATTCCCTCTGGGAATTTTTAGTTTCTCAGATCTGCTCACGACCAGTTCCCCATGTTCTCTCCCATGCACCTTGATGCTTGCTTCCCAAAAGCCGCTTAGGGGCAGTGCCTCCCTGCTGAGCCCTAGAGAGTATATTGCTTCTCCCTCATTCTCTCAAGTCTATAAGAATCTGTGGTGCCAAAATCTACCACAACTCCTTAAGCCTCACAGGGTTTCATGTAGGTTAGAGATTACCCTTCTTCCAAACCCCGAATCTTTATTTATTCCCTTAGACCCCACACAGTACTGTTTAGGCCTTACATCTCACAAAGTTCACTGGAAAGCAATTTCTTTAGCTTCAGGCTGTAACTCTCTTGAAGGGGAAAATGGGTTCTAGGGAAACTGCTTCCTCAAGTATCCAACGTTTATTATTGATTTATTTAGGTGTCAGGCACTGTGCTAAGCACTTTACATTTGTAATCCAATTTGACTCTTATAGCTTTATAAAGTATATACTGTTGTTATCCTCATGTTTAAAATGACATTTGAGATTATGATAATGTTACTTGCCCAGAGACACACATAGCTGATAGATAAATGGTGGTAGACCTGGATTTTGAACTGAGCCAGAGCTTCTGTGCCCTGCCTGTCCTATACAAATACCCATATGTATTAAATCTTGCAGGGGGCAAAGGGTATCTGGAAGAACTGTAATCTGTCCACTCTCAGGTCGGATCAACCAGAACACCCTGATGTACTTGCATTTGACACATCTTTCCAGTTAGATAGGGCTGATCAGAGGTTTTTATATTCTTCCTCAATCTACCACAGTGCTTTTCGTAGAAAAGTCCAGTGATTCATCAGTCAGTGATCAGTTAGGATTTAAAATATGAAGCAAGGTGGTTACATGCCACAGATAGTATCTGACACACCTGGAGAGTAACTCTAATATAATCATTGAAACTCACAGGCTTGGTCCCAGAAGAGAAATGTTCTCATATCAATAGAGTTATGTAGAACAGCCTGGAAAATTGATTGAGATCAAACCTTTTTTTAAAAAAAAGCTGTATTTTATTGTTTGAAAGAAGGTGAAAGACACAGAGAGACAGAGAGAGAGAGAGAGAGAGACAAAGAGAAGGAGGGAGGGCCCAGAGCAGTCTCCGTAGTTGTTCATCATTAGTTGTGACATGGTATCATTACACACAGGTGGATGTGGGGGCCACACTGGGTGGGAAATGAACTGGGGACCTCCCTCATGGGAGGCCTGAACCTTTGCCACCATCTAGGTTACCTGCTGTGCTGCAGTTTTGCATTGGTTTGCATTGGCCAGGTCTGGGATTTTATCCCTGGACCTCATAGTTGCAAGGCAAGCTCTCAACCTGCTGAGCTATCCTGGCATCCCAAGACCAAACCTTTTGACTATACTGATATAGTGATAAACACAAGAAGAACAATTGTAGTTATGAGTATTTAACCATGTTTTCTTGCAAACAAATCTTACATTTATGTATCAAAAATATTAGATTCACCTTCTGGTATGTTTGAGAGACTTATAAGCATCATATTATATCATCTACAGTTTGGTTCTTATGGGGTGCACAGTGTCAAGTGTATTTACTCAATCTGCTCAAGTACCCATCATTTTTTACAAAGGCTGTTAAGTGCTTGATGAGGGTTACATAGCTGCTCTGGTATTATATTGAATTTATTAGCTACTTTAAATATTGTGAGGTTGAAGTGACAGAATTTACTAATCAACTGACTGACTTATTAAGCTCCAGTAGAAGTCTTGTCACTTTAACTTAGAAACAATTACTCATGGAATCTTATTAACTAGACTAAGATGGAAATTTTTGTGTAATAAAAACAAGTTTGAAATTTTTTTCCAGAGATTTTCTTTTCATTTGTTTAGAAGTCTCAGAATATTTCAGAATACCATTTAGTAATTTAGAATTTTGATCATATTTTTAAGAAAGCAAAACTTTAGAGTCAGATATGCCTAATTAAGTGTTTCAAGTAACATTATGATCAGCTTTTATAGGAGAAGTTTATTTTTTATAAATAGCATCTTTTCAGTCTAATTGATAAAATGCAACTTTGTGTAAAATTGGTTCATGAATAACAAAGAGATTTTAAGCATATGTATTTTATTATACATGTTTTAAAACAAAATTCTCTTCCTCCAGTAAGCAGTTATTAAATTATGTTAAATGCAGAATTTTTTGATAGACAACCATATACTACTATAAATATTAAAACGTATGGGGTTTACCTAACAGTGAGAATGATGTCTGTACCCTTTGGTTTTGCTCTGTGAGAGTGATTTATCAGAATTTCGATTTATTTTAAAAGAATCCACAGAGCGCATATGGAAAGGCTATCTTATAATATGAGCTGCAACTTCACTGAGGGTCAGAAAGTAGCAAAATTAAACAAAATGTAAAGTTTATATTTGTAATATATACTTCAAAGGCAGAAACTTTTAGGATATAGAATCATAGTTTTGCCGTGGATAATAATTATCCCTGTATAAAATATATGTAGTATTTTAAGGGAATGATTACACGCTAAAGCTTAATAAGAATAAACTGATTTCACACGGTAGGTGGTTTATAACATTATTTGGGTACAGTTCAGTTGGCATAAGAAGGTAGTGGTTGTTGGTTTCGTTTTTAAGTTAGGCCATTTTAAATTTGAAGAAAGAAAATAAAACTCTCAACTACAAATGTTTATAGAAGACTTTAAAATTGTAAGACACTATTTTGGATTACTAACTTTAAAAACCCCGGGCAATTGTTTTGGTAATTACCTCACTGAGGCCACATGGCCTAAGCAGTTTCTTACACAGGGCATCAAAGGAACAAAATATTTGGCAATTTTCCAATTGCTAGCAGGTGGCCTTTTCCTGCTAGTGACATTTGAATGAAGTGTTACTAACATTCTTTCCTTTGCCCATTGCCCCCCAAATGATTTCCATTGAAACTTCTTGGCTTCTTGTAATTCGCTGTTGTAATATTATAACAACAATAAACTAGCAAATACATAATATTTAATATATTCCAGACATTGTTTCTAAGTGCTTTAAATATATTCACTCACTGAATCTTCATAACACTGTGTGGAGTAGGTACAATTATCGTCTCCATTTTGCAGATGAGGCAACACATAGAATTTAAGTCACTTATCCAAGTCACATACCTCGTAAGTGGCAAAGCAGGATTGACCCAGAGACTATGCTTTCACCAGCCACACCACACAGCGTTCAGGCAGAGCCATGGAATGTTTACCAAATTACAGGTTGTACAATTCATGGGAGGTGTCAGGAATCTCAAGAATGGATCATTTTGACAGTTCATTTTGTACTTTCAACCTTATAACGAATGGCCTAAAGATAATCAAGAAACAAGTCTGGCAGAAAATTCTAGCTAAAGGGCTGCTACCCTTCCCAAGCAATGGTTGACTTAAAATGAATGAATCAATTCAAGTTCTCTTATTTTATAGTTAATATTTTCCTGATCTTTTGAGTCATGAAAGGCATATTATGGGAGAAGCTTGATGTTTTGCTGTGCAATGTGAGTATCTGTGTGTGGTGTGTGCGTGGTGTATGTGTGTGTTATTTCATAAGTATATATAACAAAGTGTCTTGAAACTCGTAATCAAAAATCAGATATGCTGCTTGGTACCTTTAGCACCACTAACACCAATGTCGTAGGCTGTTTTGGCTAGTGATGACATCTGTACTCTGATTTGTTTAGTTTAGTCTTTTTTTCTTTGCTGTATTTGTACTCTGTTTTTACTGGAAACAATAGAATTGTATTTGTGTGTGTTTGCTGTAGACCAGTCCAATCAAGAATCCTATCCCAGAATGATAATGGACAAGCCTAGGGCTCCGTGGTTCCCAACTCTTTTTCACATGTGTACCCCTTTTAAGCCCTTTTCTATAAATTGTACCCCTTGTTTTTAAAACAGCCATTTTTAAATACTGACACTTTTGTTCAGTGCCTGTCTTAATGTAAAATAGTGGAAATGAGGTAGTAGGAAAGAAAAATTGCTACACTAAAAGTACAAACCACAGTTTAATTTTACAATATTGGTAACAGTGAAATATTGTTACTGATTATTTTTCTTGTATCCTTGAGCGGCCCAGCATGCACCCCCGCTAGGGAACCAATGGCCTAAGTGTCAGTGGACTCCAAAGAATTATTTCAGTCCTAGAAACAGTTATCTACCATTTGCTGAGTCTCCCTGAGGGTGCGGTGATTGGAGGGTAAGATTATGTAAAGCAAGGCTTTTTTGACTTTGAAATGTAAACACATCACCTGGGGAAATTGTGATTCAGTAGTTCTTGGGTGTGGCCTGAGATACTGCATTTCCAACAAGCACCCTTTTGAGTAGCAAGGCCGTCATCAAGTACTTGTTGCTATAGAAGGCAAAAGAATTGAATATGCAGCTTGTCTTTCTAATGTATTATAGACTTTTAAAGAGACATAATTTCCTTAAGAATACTTCTAAACCGTTTTATCAGGAAATTCACAGCAGTCAGAAAGCATGATCTGATTGAAGTACACTTCTGATTATGTCACTCTCCTGCGAAAAACCTTTCATGGCTGCCAACTACTATCGAATTAGGACCCTAATCTTTAACACACAAGCAATGCCCACGCTGCTCTGGCTCTGACCAACTTGTCTAGCATGTTGTGTCCTGTCCCCCAGTTCAGCATGCTCCAAATCATGCCTATTGTTGTATAAGCTAGATTTGTAGATTTATAACGGCAGTGTCCCTACAGAAGTGTCTTGGGGGAAAAGGCAGCTGCTCCAACACCAGCAATCTTTCGATTGTCCCATATACATACAAGTTCTTTTCACATACAGAACCTTTGAAATGTTGTTTTTGTGTGTGTCTAAAATCTTCTTCCCCTCCATTTCCTGGCAACAGTCATATTTTAGCTTAAATATTACTTTCTAGGAAGTCATCTTGGATGGTCCCATAAGGTCCCACTGTAATTGCCTTTGTCACACATTTTTTTTTATTGTTAACTTTATTGGAGTGACATTGTGTCACAATTTTAAGTGAAAAATTAATGGGTATAATTGTGTCTTCAATGTCTGTCTCATTCATGCAAGTTCCAGGGGGGTCAGGGACAGCTCACTGTTCGTTGTATCCCCAGTGCTTGTCTTGGGTTCTTAACACTTTGGACTAGTACTTAGGATGTACAACATGCTTAAAAAGTATTTGTCCAATGAATGTCTGAAAGCCAATTAAATTTCTATGACAGCAATTCATTTGCACTCATTAATTTTGTGATCTCTTTAAACTTGTTTCCTCATTTTTAAATGGGGTACTAATATTGACCTTATGTGTTCATTTAAAAAGATAAATAAACACAAAGCACTATTATTTGGCACCTAGAAGGTATTTAATTTATATTAGATTATTTCTTTGTATTATGCTGAATGGCTGGAAAAATACGTCTGATATATTTTTCTTCTGTAATCACTCTTCTGTGCTCTCTATACAGTGGTCTCTCCCCCTGCTTTTCAGTAACTCTCTCCTCTGTCTGAGCCTAAACTTAAGTGTCTCCCAGGAAGTGGCTTTCCCCCTTTGACACCTGTGGCCTGAGGAGGTGTTGCCCTAGAAGCTGTCAAGATTAAGAATTGAGCCAAATACAAAGTGACCAGATTTTATCATTGGTAAAGCGGGACACCATTGACTGGGGGGAAGGGGGTTCTTGATTAAAAATTTGGTCTATCTCCTGCCGTTCCCTAGCTTGTCGTGCATTCTTTTCAAAAATCAGGACTTTTTAAAACGCCGCAGGACGCGGGACAAATTGTTAAAAATTGGGACTGTCCCGCCAAAAGTGGGACGTCTGGTCACCCTAGCCAAATATATATTCTCAAGTTCTATATGTTTTAGTACTCCTTAAGAAACTCTGCATATAGCTTGGGAGATTGGTAGTACGGATCTTGCTATGATGTTTTATCTATAAGAGTATCAGATCTAATCTGGCTTGACAGTGGCTGAAATATTTTATATTTTATTTCTTTATGGCACCTAGAAAATATTTAATATAACTATAGGAAAATGTGTGTTCTTTAATGGTTAATGTGCTTCTAGTGTTAGCATGTAAAATGGACATTATGTTACAAGTGATACTATTATAGTGAATTTACGTAGCATCTTTCTTCCAACAACTCATGATTAAACTGGTTATTTAATTTATGACCCTAGGATTATTAGGACCATTTTGCAAATGAGGAAAATTAAATACAGAGAAATTGAGTAAATTGCTCACTTGATATTTAAGTGGTCCTTGCTAAAGAAAGAACCATTATTTCCTGAAAGTATGAGGCTTGTCTGGAAAAAATCCATCCATAAATGCCTTCATTTTTCATATTACATGGCTGGATACTTTCTGGATAGCCCTTGTATACCTATTGTTTTTAAATGAATTCTGAAATGATAACATGAGATTTTGTGAAAATAATTATTCTTAGAAATAAGAAATCATATTCTTTTGAGTTAATTTCTGAAAATGTTTGATTACTTGATTTTATAAATACATTATAAATATAATGGGCTTTGACTAGGTTCCTGACTGGAGATGCAGTGGTAAACATTACATGCCATATTGCCTTCGTATTCTGGGGGATTAATTGCTGGGGGAAAGTAGGAGGACAGACCTTAAAAACACTATAAAAATTAGCTAAATTCAATTGTTAGTAAGTACCATGAAGGGCTTTTTCTAAAACAGAGTTAATGATAGGGATTGGCAGATTGGATGGTAAGGAAAGACTGCTCTGAGGAGCTGACACCTTCTTTTACTCACTGGGTGACTTGGGAGTTGGTGGAAGATGTCCTTATGTGGTACTAGATATTTGGAATAATGTACACTTTCTTTCAATATCTTAGACCAGGAGCCAGCATTCTTTTTCTATAGAGGGCCAGATAATATATACTTTAGGCTTTATAAACTATATACTTTTTATCACAACTACATAAAAGCAGCCACAGGTAAGTATGGCAGTTTAGGGGAGGAAGAAGTTTTTCTCAGACCTTTTAGGGTCTCTGGGTAGGTTTGAAAATTAAACTGACAAAGACAGGTTAACAGAAAAAAAGCATACAAATTGATTGAATATAAGTTTTACATGACATGGGAGCCCTCATAAGTAAATGAAAACCTGAAGAAACAGTTCAACTTGAGTATGTTTATGCTAGATTTAATGAAGAATGGATAATCATAAAAAGTATGATAGGTCAACGAGTAGGAGGTAAGTGTAGTAAATTGGAGGAAAGTTAGGAGGTCCTGTTCATGAGGATTTTCCTCATCATCCCTTGACTTTAGAGATAAAGATACTCCTTTATCTCTAAAGGGCACTTTTCACGTGAGGGTGTTGTGACCTCTTTCAGGAAAGAAGGGTATTGAGGAAGGTCAGACTAACCTTCCTGCTTCTGCTATTTCCTTCAACTCCTTTAGCATATAGTATTACATTTGCCAAAGTGCTGTATTTTGGGGTACAATGTCCTGAACCCCATCAGCTGTGTTCTAGTGGAATTAATCTTATTTATGGATACTAAAATTTTATTTCACATTGTTTTTGCATGTCTCCAAACATATTCTATTTTTGAATTTTGATGATTTAAAAATATAAAAAATATTCTTAGCTGTGGGCCATAAAAAAACATGCAACAGACTCCTGGGCTGTAGTTGCCAACCCTTATTCTAGAATACTGTACAGCACCCAAGCTCCCAGGTGGCTTTATCACTTCTCTACAGTGTGGTCATTTGGAGAGGAAACTGGCACATAACCCTAAGTTCTCTCCCAAGGCCTGAGTAGACATTCCACTGAACAGATAGGCTTGGTCTCTGCCTACAGAAAGAATTTTTCTTTGAAATAGCTTTAACTCTGTTTCATATTATATGGACATCTAGGGACTTCATGTTTATTGGGAAGCTCAGCTCACAACTTACCTCTTACTCCTTAGGGCTGCCAGTTGAAGAATTTGAACCAATTTGACCACCTATGTGTGCTTAGTGGTCATCAGACATTGTCTGCAGATCATTGTTTTATCTTGGCATAATATGTTTAAAGGGCAATTGCCCACTTAAGAGTCAACACAGAGATAAACGATAAAGATCTTAAGTAGAAACCAGGCCATACCTTGATTAAATAAACTAGATATGTCTAACTTGGAGAAGAATAGACCAGAGGAGACAAGATAGCAATCTTCAAATATCTTAAGTCTTCATGTAAAAATAAATAAATAAATAAAATAGGCTTCCCTTTCAGCAAGTGGAGATGCTTCTGCACAACTTAATTATTTTTTTTTTAAATATATTTTTATTTATTTATTTTTGACAGAGAGAGAGAGAGAG
>PVKE010048615.1:0-11527 GCA_004027555.1 Craseonycteris thonglongyai | reverse complement strand
ACCAAATTGTCATTCTTCTCAGTATCAATATAGTTATAATATAGTTGTATGCCTATGCATATACATATATATATATATATACATATAGGCAATTTAGTTATACTAAGTAAGCAAGTCTTTATCCTCGTATTTGCTGTACTTCTGATGGAATCTATATGTAGTTACGATAGAATAATTTATGTACAAATTTAATTTTATTCTAAAGTAAACTTATACCAGTCTTCATTTTAACTGTACATATTTTTCTCTTAATGTTCAGGGAATGTCTGATATTTTCACATATAATGTTTATGTCTATTGATGCAATTAAAGGGTGAAATTACAAATAAGTTCTGTTTATCAATTTAAACTGTTTTCATTACTTTAGCTATGCATCTTTTTATGGAAAAAGTGAATTAGGAAACAGTTTACTAAAGATAAAAAAGATTTAGTAATATAAACTGGAATAGACAGTAAGGAAATAAATAAAAGGAAAAAGAATACTCAAGGTGAGGAACATAAATTATGAACAGTCAAGGGTGATTATCAGTGATGTGACAAGAGAAAACAGTTGTTGAAAACTTTCAGAATTATTTTTTAAAATATAAATTTTGCTCTGAACTTGACAAACATTGTTACTTAAATATTCTGGATCCTAAGGAAAAAGGAAAATACATGGATTTTTGATATGTGAAGTGGTTATGACCAAAAATAGTTAAAAAATTTTAAGAGCCAAATAATAGAGTTTCTCATTCAATGATAATTAAAGGAATTATTTGCCTTTATGTCTATTGAGGTTGAATAAAATCAATTATTTTACATTTGAGGAGATCTTTTTAGTCAGATATGTCTGCTTAATTTTTATTAGTTTTAAATTTCTAGTAATGGGAACATTAATTCATATTAAAAAACAGGGTCTTTAACTAGGAAAACTATCCTCATTTTAGCAGGCATGATGTTTTCATTGTTTTGCTTATTTAATTTATTTGTTTTTTTATTCCCTCTTCTTTCAGAAATTGTTAGCTTTGCTATTGTTTTTTTTTTTTTTGAAGCAGGCCTTATTGCAAATGATCAGTAAAAGTATTTGAATTAAGCATTTTGCAAGCAAGATGATATATGTTTTCTGAAGGCAGTTGCAAAGGATACAGAGTCTAATTCATTATACAGTTCTTACATACATAATTAAAATCACATGCCTTTCAGCTTAAAAATGATCCACTGTGGGATTTATTTTTTTAATTAAAAGAAACAACACAATTCAAGTAATTATCAGAGTTTCTTAATATTTGTTTAGAGAGCGAGTCACTTAATCTAATTTATTGGGAGAGACACCTCTGTGTTATGTTTGAGTAAATGTGCAGAGAAGTACCCTTAACTTTACTTAGAATACCTTTTTTTCTTCTTTATTCTCTGGCTTTTTCTTTATAACATAAAACTTCAGTAATTTGACTGTTAATTTGAAATTTCCAATAATTTGCTTAGGCACCGAACCAAAGATTACCCTATATTACATAGTTGTTGAAAACTTTCAGAATTATTTTTTAAAATATAAATTTTATAAAATAAAAATAAATATAAAATACAAAATATAAATATAATGTAATTATTATATCATATTTTTAACTTTTCTTAAAATAAAAAATATATGCTTATTTAAACTTTTTTTGTTTGTTTTTGACAGAGACACAGAGAAGGGGGAGGGTCCAAAGCAGTTTCCATAGTTGTATGTCATCAGTTTTTCAACATGGTTTTGTTCCACACAGGTGAGCAGAGGCCTCGCAGAGCGGAAACTGGGCTGGGGGCCTCCCACAAGGGAGGCACACCCCTACTTATTTAATAAGTACGAAAGAGTGTGAACTTGACCTGTGTTGTCACCATCCACAGACAACTGCCCTTGATATTTGCATCTTTTTTTCTTCTTACCATTCATCTACATATTTACAAATAAATGTGACTCATCTTGATTAAACAATCTTGTATAAATCTGATTTTTCACTTAATAGTTTCTCACATAAACAATGGTTATTTAACTCTCTTTGAAACATAGTTTTAATGGTTGCAATGCATTTCAATTTTATGTAATAATTTTGTCATGACTTAAGTTAACTATGCTCCCACTGGTGAACATTACATTTTATTTTTTAAGGGAGTGTTTACTTAATCTTTATTTTTTTAAGATTGATTTTATTGTTTGAGAGAAGGTGTGTGTGAGAGAGGGAGAAGGGGGGAGGGCCCAGAGCAGTTTTCATAGTTGTGCATCATTAGTTGTGAATTTCATTCCACACAGGTGGATGTGGAGCCCTGCAGAGTGGTAACTGAACTGTGGGCCTCTCACATGGGAGGTGAGGACTTTCGCCACCATCCCTGTGTTTACCAGTTGCATGCTGCAGTTCAGCACATGGGTTTGCGTAGACTGGAGCTGGGATTCGATCCCCAGACCTTCTGATTGCAAAGCAAGCACACCACCAGCTGAGTTATCCCATCATCCCTCATTTAATTAAAAAAAAGATTATAAATAGTTCTAATAAAATAGCTGTATATACAAAGCCCTAGACCTATATAATTTAAAAAAAAATTATTTATTTATTTTTTGACAGAGAGAGAGAGAGAGATACAGAGACAGAGACAGAGACAGAGAGAGAACTGAACTGGGGGCACTCCCTAGTTCAGCACATGGTTCCGCACGGGCCAGGGCTGGGATTCGATCCTTGGTCCCTGGTGCTGCAAAGTGAGCACTTAACCCTCTGAGCCATCCCGGCTTCCCCTAGACCTATATTTTTAAGACTCACTTTTTAATTTGCAAACATCATGGACAAACTCAAACTAAATCAAATTAGAATTAAAAAGAAAAAATAGTGTATTGGATGGAAAATTTGACAGTTTGCTGTGTTACAGAACACAAACAGTTGTCCAGAATGAAAAGGATAGCACAAAGATTCCGAAACACTTGGGGATCATGACTCAGTAAAACCATGTTAGCCCTCTCTGGCTTGTTTAAATCTGCATGATGTTGTGTATTAACTTTCCTTTTTCTCCTTTCTCTTCTTCTCTTAGGTACGTGAAATACAGATATCACAGCTGCTCTCCTCCTAGTGTCTTTCTTTGCTGGTAAGAAACTCATACAACTTTCCCTCTGTCTCCAGACACAAAAATCTTGAGACACTGTTCTTTGGCTCTGTGTGGGTCTGACACTGATTGCTGACCTATCCGCACCTGCCAGGAGGGCAGTGGGGTTCTATGACTAACACAGCTTGAAGTAGATGTCCACCCTTGAACAGGGCCCTCATTATAGCGTCTGGGTCTTCTCTGGGCCAGACACTGCCTATGGGCACCCAGATGAATGAGTACTCCCTACCTACTTGTAATAAGGAAACATCAGGTGATATCACATGGCTTTCTTTTCAGATGAAGTTCCAATTTATCATCATCTTGAAGATTATTATACACCTGAGACTTTTCATGTACATTAATGCTAGATTCATTACCTAAAATACTGTATATATGGAAGGCCCCTAATAGTTAAGAAATTGTTAC
The DNA here is from genome assembly GCA_004027555.1 of Craseonycteris thonglongyai. NCBI lineage: Eukaryota > Metazoa > Chordata > Mammalia > Chiroptera > Craseonycteridae > Craseonycteris > Craseonycteris thonglongyai. Next base: position 8,014 of record PVKE010048615.1, on the reverse strand, counting down.
TTATTTTTGCTCACTCCCAGATTTCATGACATAGAGATGTTGAATGAGTGCATTTTTTAATGGATGTAATTGTGACGAATGTAAAGAATGTAATTTTGCTTAGTAATCATAATGATACTATCAATTGCTGGCATTTACTATGCTTTCACTCCCTGTTTGTATTTTCACAAGAACCCTGCAGAGAAGTAGTCATACCTCTTATCACAGTTCTGATATCTAAGAACTTTTGTTATGACCTCACATTTGCATTGGCTCAAGATTCAGATTCTGAAGTGCTAACTCTCCCACATGTGGTGGTGTTAGGAGGTGGGAGTTTTGGGAAGTAACTGGGAGAAGGGAAGGTCATGAGGGTGGATCCTCAAGAATGGGATTAGTGCCCTCCTAAGAGTCAGAAGGAGCTTGTTCCCCCTCTTTGCTCTCTGCCACGTGAGGATATAAAGAAAAGTCAGCCACTTGCATTCCAGTAGAGGACGGTCACTAAGAACCCACCATGTTGGCAACTTAATTTCAGACTCCCAGGGTTCAGAACCACGAGAAATAAATTCCTGTTGTTGATAAGCTGCCCAGTCAGTGGTATTTTGGTACAGCAGCCTGAGCCCGCCAGCACAATCTCTGAAAACTGAACAATGTTTTCATTTAGCTTGTGACAAGATGTAACTGGTGGCAACGTTCTGAGCTGAATTGATTTGAGGTTAATAATAGTCTTTAACAAGACCCACTCAGTGTGAATATTTATGTTTAGCTGAAAAACAAATTGTTATTTATTTTAGGTACTGGTGTGGTTTTTACGTAATATGTGAAATTACCTCATTAGTATAGTTTCAGTTGAGAAATACGTATAGCACCCAGGATTTTGGAAAAGGGATTGTGGGACTCTTTCTAATCTCTGTCTTACTAATAAGGAAACTGAGGCCCAAAGTGCTCAAAAAGTGTGACCAGGGTCCCATCATCTGTGTATAGAAGGATAAGTATTGAAACCCAGTCTTAGAAGGCTAAAAGTTGGTTTCTTGGCTAGACTTCAGAGATGACTAATCTTATTCATATTCAGGTAATGTAGCATGAATAGACAGTCATTAATGAATAAATGCTGTAGAAATGTTATAATTAAGGTGAAAGAGCTTTTGCCTTAGTGTCTTAAAAAAGGAATTTTTACCCAAATTCTATTACTAACTAGCTATATGACCTTGAGCAAGCCTCTTAAATTATCTTCATCGGCAATTCTTGTTCATGTGAGGAAGATCATTATACCTACCATACAAAAATCTTGTAACATTAAAATGCTATAATTGTGGTGAAAGTACTTTGAAACTAATTAGTGCTGTACTTATATAGGATGCTATTATAACAGTTTCATAATATAAAGACATAATTTTGCTCCTTTAAATTGAAAAGAACATTAGAAACATCTGAAATTTAAAATACTCAAGAGAAGCATTTCCCAAAGTGTGTTTCACAGAACACTAATCTGTGAATTGCTGCAGGACAAAAGGAGTGTTGTGAGCTGATACAGTTGGAAAAAAGATATACATTATATCTTCCTTTTGAAAAAGTCGTAAGGCTCATACAGATACTAAAGGCTCTTAGAGTCTTACTTAAAGATCACTTTTTGTTTTGTTTTTTTTTTCCCTGTAGTCAACCTATGATTTCCAAAAAAAAAAAAAATTTTTAAGAGTTTTTTTTTTTAATTGTTTTTGACAGAGAGAGAGAGAGAAAACAGAACTGGGGGCACTCCCCAGTTCAGCACATGGGTCTGCACGGGCCGGGGCCGGGATTCGATCCTCGATCCATGGCGCTGCAAAGTGAGCGCTTAACCCACTGAGCCATCCCGGCCTCCCCTTCAAAAAATTTTAAGTCATCTTCTAGTAACACCTTTGATCATCCTTTGGAACCAACCGTTTGGCTGAATATGTTGCAAGAAAATTCCATGAACAAATTAGTATTTAAAAAGCCATGATTCTCATTAGTGTTAATAGTGTATTAACATTTATTGTCACATGAGAAAATATGTAGCTATGTTATGAGTAGCACCTATCCTCTTTACTCTTAGAAAAGCACGCAGATCTTTTTTCTCTTGCCACAGATGAGTTCTACTTTTACAAAATATGATTTGGTTTTTCCTTAAGACTTCTCCAATAACAATATATCCTAATGGTATAGTAACTATTTAGAGTTCATTAACATTACTGTTGGCATACTACACATAAATCTCATCAACTTTTTTTTAAAGATTTACTTTATTGTTTTTGACAGAAACAGAGACAGAGAGAAGTGGGAGGGCTCAGAGCAGTCCCCATAGTTGTATGTCATCAGTTTTCCATGTGGTTTCATTCCACACAGGTGGGCAGGGGGCACGTAGGGCGGGAACTGGGCTGGGGGCCTCTTGCATGGAAGGCATGCCCCCTTGAGCTGGGGGCCAAACCGGAAGCCTCCCACATAGGAAGCACACCCCAGTTCAGAGTATGGTTCCACATGGGCTGGGGCTGGAATTTGATCCTCAGTCCGCAGAGCTGCAAAGCGAATGCTTAACCCAGTGAGTCATCTTGGCTTCCCATCAACTTTTTAAGAGTTCTCATTGTTTAAGTTTTCTTAACTTTATTTATATTAAAAAAAGAAAAGAAAAGATGCATCCACAGTTTCTTTGGAATAGCCGTCTTGGAATAATTCTGTAATGGTTAATTTCATTTGTCGACTTGACTGGGATGACGGTGTCTACCACTGAGTGGGAATGTTAATTGAGACAGAAGGGGATCCTGAAATATGGAATGGGGACGTGTAGGAGAGCCCCTGATGAAGCTGGGGAAACTGTACCTTCACTAGTGTACCTCCATTAGGTAAAATACAGGTGATCTCTTAGAGCATCTCTTTATGTTAGCATGACCTGTGATTAAGGTCAATGGAAAACCACACCACCCAGGCCAGGCAAGACTATGTAGGACCCAGACCTTTCAGGAATGGAGGTTTGAATCGCCCCACCAGGTAAAGAAGCACCACCAGCTGGGGAGCTTGCTGAAGGGAAAGGAAATACACAGTGGGTAGTGGGGAAACATAGTTATAAATACCAATTATTACTCTTTGAGCAGATACAGAAATGAGGATTGTCATTGTCATGAGTATTGCCTCTTTATTTTGTGAAGAATATATGTGTGTGTGTGCGCATGTGAAATATCTTTGTTTTCTTCTCTCTCTTATCCTCTTATTAGGTAAGATAAGATGAATTGATTTTATGCCATTGTATTTAAGGGTTGTTAACTTTACATCATGGTATTTAAGTTATGGGATAGCAAGGAAAAGAGTAAAAATTACTCAAGAGATTTACCTCCTCTTCTGGAGAAGGCTATTAATATACATTTGTTCGTACACAGGATAGTTGTATTGTGCGAGGATGGTATTATAACTTTGCAATTGTCTTCATTTAGAGACTAAGTGGTTTAAAGAGATGCATGTGTGTGCTATGTTGACAAAGAGTAGACTTTGTTTTTAAAGAACTTTATTGTTTTCAGCAGAGAGGCAGAGAGAGACAGAGGGCGCGGAGTGTGGGTGGCAGGGGGCGGGTGCAGCAGTCTCCATAGTTTGCCTGCCATTAGTTTTCAATATAGTTTCGTTCCACACAGGTAGGTGTGGGGCTGCACAGGACAGGAACCAGGCTGGGGGGCCTCCCCCATGGGAGGCATGCTGGCGCAAGCTGGGGGCCTCCCACATGAGAGGCATTCCTGAGGTGGGAGCTGAACCAGGGACTTCCCATATGGGAAGCTCACCCCAGCGAGAACTGAACTGGAGGTATACCCTAGTTCAGCATATGGGTTCACATGGCCCAGGGGTCAGGGCTGGGATTTGATCCTCGGACCCTGGGGCTGCAGGATGAGTGCTCAACCCACTGAGCCACCCCCATCCCCACAAGAGTAGACTCTTGATAGTTAATATTTTGTGTCAACTTGACTGGGCCATGTGATGCCCAGATATTTGATCAAACATTATTTGAGCTCTTTTTGTAAGGATAATTTTAATGAGTTTAACATTAAAGTCAAATGACTGAGAAAAGCAGGTTGCCCTTCCTAATGTGGATGGGCCTCATCCAATCACCTGAAGGTCTATTTCAAAACACTGACCGTCCCCCAGTCAGAAATAATTAATCCTGACTATCTTTGAGCTAGAACTGCTTTTTTTTTTTTTTTCCTGCCGTTGGACTTGAACTGAAAGAACAGCTCTTCCTGGGTTTCCAGCTCACCAGCCTTCCCATTGGAATTAAACCATCAGCTCTTGTGGGTCTTCACCTTGCTGACTCAAGATCTTGGGACTTGTTATCCTCCATTATTGCATGAGACAGAAAGTTCCTTATAATAACCCTCTCTCCCTCTCTAGATACACACACATACATACACACACTCACTCACTCACTTTATTCATTCTGTTACTCTACACAACCCTAATATAGACTCTTCTTAAAAAATAAACTTTTTTACAGGGAAGCCAGGATGGCTCAACAGGTTGGGCACTCACTTTGCAGCCCCGCGGACCGAGGATCAAATCCTGGCCCTGGCCCATGTGGACCCATATGCTGAACTGGGGTATGCTTTCCATCCGGAAGTCCCCCAGTTTGGTTCTTGTCCCCCGGTTCAGCCCCTGGCTTGAGGGGGCGAACCTCCCATGCAGGAGGCCCCCAGCCCAGTTCTTACCCTGCCTGGCCCCCGCCCACCTGTGTGGAAGGAAAACTGATGATGCACAACTATGGAGACTGCTCTGGGCCCTCCCCCTTCTCTCTGTCTCTCTCTGTCTCTCTCTGTCTCTGTAAAAAACAATAAAAAATATTTTGTTTTACATCTTCACTAAGTAAAGAGAATCTTTAAATAATTCCTTTAGTAGTTGATGTGTTATGACAGTTTCCAGACCATGCTGGTCATGCCTCAAATGTTTCTATAGCTCAATTATTGTCCCTAGCCCATACAGTCATTCCCTAGAAGGTAGACAGGTTTCCTCCTCACGTTTTATTCTTAGTCCATGGTATGTGTGCACATATAAACTGGATTTAATTATTTGTTAGCTTATTTATATTTTCTCAGCACTATAAAGGGAATAGGAACTGATTCCTTTACCTTTGTTGGAATGTCCAAGACATATCTCAATGCTTGTCAATTAATTGGCAGCATGTACAAATTGTATTATTAAGAGTAATGTATATTATTTACTTTATGTAATGTATTTCCTTTTTCAAATCCCTTTAAGCTAATATTTCAAAGGAAGGAAATATCTTAGTGTATTAGATATTTTGCAGCATATATAATGTTTGTTGGCCAGTAACATCTTATGATTTTGTAGAAGTAAAGACTGCCAAAATGAGAACAAAGAGGCTATTTACTTAGAGTCAGCTATCATTGCTAGCACTTGGCAATGTTTCAAAGGCAGGCAGTGGAGTGGAAGATTTTACTGCGTATGAAAAAAGAAGGCTCTGATTGGAGGTTGTTGCCATGGGGAAGCCGGAGGCTGCTAACTAGGAGTGGGGCATCTTATCTGATTGCTTTGGCGAATGTATTAGGCTTTCTATGGTTGGTCCTGAGACAGAAACAGGGACAAAAACAAGGAAACTGGCAGTCATTGATCAAGTCCTGGCCATTTGGGGCCAATGATTACACAGGTTGTGTTTTGGCTTTTTGGAAGGATTGCCACAGAGTTTTTGGATTAGAGTTCTATTGCCCTGTACTTGTCCATTTGTATATTCAGCATCTCAGTGTGAATTATTATTAGTATTACAGCAAAATGACGTTAAAAGATCAAAATGCAACATTGCACATCATTTACACTAAAGAGAGGAAGGAATTGTGGTCCATGCAAAGTGGTGATTTGCTGTCTGTCAAAGGTACCCCATAGATCATCGAGCATATGGGCAAGCAGGTTAAATACGTGGCCAGAGGTAAGGAGACATTTCTGACAATGTGCACTGTGTGTTTGAGTAATAAACTAAAGGCACATGCAACTTCTTTCTGTTAGGAGTTGTATTCATGCACATTGATAAAATATACCTTATTCTGATCTAACTTTAATTATGGCAGCATCAGCAAATTCCATGCTGCCTCTCCAATTCAGAACATTTTGCTAGCTGACTTTACCTGGTTTATCCCAGCAGTTGGCCTACTAATAATGTACATTAGCCCTGTGGAAGAGAAAATTACACTTAAGTAGAAGAGTGATATGTTCAAATGATAAATGTTCATGTTCCAAATCCTTCAAGTAAGGAATATGAAAAGGTAAGGAGCAGAAACATTGGTTATCCATTTTTTTCTTTGAATTATCATTTTCATCAATCATTTTCAAAACATAAATGGACTCTTTTTGTTCCCACTCAACTATATCTCCCATATATTATCTAAGAAGAATGTATGCATGTCATGGCTCTAAGAAAACGATATATATGTTATTGTGAAGTAGAGCATTTCTTTTCAAAAATCATAAAATTAAAAATTATTTTTCTCCCTTAGCAATAAGATTGTATTAAAATAAAACTGTTAGATTCTTTATGATCTTTTAGAAACATTAACTACTACAATTACATACAGATTGCATAGGAATCCATTGACTTAATTAACTTTTTTTTTTCTTTTTTACTTAAGTAACTTCATTAGGAGGAGTAATTAAAGTTTCTCCATTACTAATATGACTAAAAAAACATGTAGGTATTCATCAGTAAGTTATAGGAGCTGCAACTTCAAGTTCATGATAGGTAGTTGAGCCTGGGGGAAAAAAAAAAACAAGGAAAGAAAAACTATAATGTATCATGCAAAAAAACTGTAATACTATTCTGCATAAGTTCATGTTGCTGAGGCACAGGACCTAAAGGTAGAAGTTACTTTAATGAGAACAAAGAATGCAATCAGAATGTAGTTTGATGCATTTAATGGTATTATCAGGATGAAACCCATAACTTGCTTTGCGAAGATTATTGCAGCAACCCCAAATCCACACTCTCCCTCCGGCTCCCATCTTCCTGAAACTTCACTGCATGAGAACTCCTGGCCTTGACATTTTGGAGAGTCTCAGCTCCCTTACTGCTTTGTGCTTGTGATTACTACAAGACACAGTAGCGGAACTAGTCATTTCCTGTTTTTGTTTTGTTTTTTTTTCTTTCAATAAAAGCAGCCTAATCGGATCAGTTGTTTTTATAATACCTTCCATCTAAAAAGCAAAACTTATGCAACTAACATGACTAGTAAGGTTCTAATATCCTAGAGCAGGGGTGGCCAACAAGTGGATCGTGGTCGACAGGTTGATCGCAAGGCCAATTTTGGTCGATCGTCGATCGCTCGCAATGTCTGGGGTGGAATTCCATGTACCATGGACTTTGAAGCGATTGTAGAAGACAAAACTTTCTAGCAATAGATTAATGCATTCTGGGAATTTGCCAAGGTCATAAATTCCTAGAATTCTGACAGCCTGACACTGTGATCTCTGCCCACCCAGACAATACATTTTGACTTATGTGTTACACTTGTCACCGGACGCAACGCGTGACCGCAACAGTTACGACTCGACTCATCGAAGAACAGTCAGTTAGCTTGAATATTTGGTAGTGTCATACGGTAGCTTCTTTTCTTTTGTATTAACTGTATTATTATCAATCAATATTATTTATCCTTGGTGACCACGTTGAGTTTCAATTTTTCTTCTGTTTAAAATGTAAGTACCTTTTCTTTGTTTTAAATTAAATTGCTTTTCTTACCTATCTATTTAGTTGATAAGTGAGCATTCTTGGCAACAGATCTCTAAACTGCGGTCGTTACACTGAGAGAAAAATAAGGGACAGTATTACAAATATATTAGGAATAGCAATAATTCTATTTAAATTAAGAAGTCAGTATTGTAAACCGTAATAAATATATTGTAACTTTAACATACTTCTTGTCAATTTGAATATATCTATATTAGATTTTAATATACTTGTATTGTTGTCCCCGATCGTAATATACAGTATTGTTATTATTTCTCTCAATGTAACGGAGATAATTGCCGCAGTTCATGAGTTTTT
>PVKE010048614.1:0-11529 GCA_004027555.1 Craseonycteris thonglongyai | reverse complement strand
TTGTTTGTTGGTTTTTGAGATTTGTTTTTAGCTCATCACTCTTAGTGTATTTTATTTGTGATCCAGGACAATTCTCCTTTTTGCAATGTGGTCCACGGAAGCCAAAACTTTGGACATCCCTGATCTAGGGGAAGAGTATTCTAAGCAAAGCATAAGTTAAAGGGACAGAAAGGAGGCCAGTATTCTGGCATAAGTTAAAGGGACAGAGAGAGTAAGAGCAAAAGGGAGAGAATATCAGAAGATGCAGGCAGAGAAGTAGCAGAGTGGTATAAAGCCAATAGGAGGGCATGGAAAGGTCTGGATAGGGCACAAGCATGACAGTCTCATGTACATTTTAACAGGAGCACACCAGCTGACCAGTAGAGACTAGACTATACAGCAAGAGTGGAAGTAGGAGGCCACTGAGGAGGCCATGACTGCAAATGGAGCATGATATTCAAGAAGGAAAAAAATGTTCACTGGAAGTTTACCATGACTAAAGTCAGAGTTGGAAAACTAATTATTCCAAATCACAAAGAAAAAAATTTATATTGTTCACTTGACATAACTATCATAGTGAGAATGGGTAACTTATCTTTATTATTTCATAGTCTACCAGCTATTTCTCTAAGGGTGACATTTCTTTGCAATTTAGGGGAAAATATGGACTTTTTCCTTTTTCATCAACTGATAGAATCTTCTTCAAAAACCAGTTCTTTCTTTCTTCCTTCACATTATAAATCTAAACACACACAGATACAAAGCATACACACACATACACACACACAAATACACAATCATCCTCATTATGAACAACAAGTTTAGTCTCCGTAGTAAAATACTTCGTATATTTTTAAGGATCAAAATGTCATAGCTGTTTAAAAAACACAATGAAGTAGTAACAAGTTCATAAAAATACATATAACATTCATGACTGAGCAGAGTTACCCAAATAATGTCATCCTTTACATATATTTTACTCATATATTAAGAACTATTTTTGATCATCTATTATGTAGTAAGTTTTTTCAGAGCTATAAATAGACATTCTAGAAAACAATTGGCTATAATTATAAACAAATTTAATGATTAATTATATATTAATTGTCTATTCTTTCTCCCATAAACAATAACACATTAATAAATTTTAAATGTTCCAGAGAAATATGTGTCTTCTTTCTCAGGATAACAAAGACAAACAAGTAATACTAGGAAAATGGAAAATATTCAGAATTGGGAAGATACTCATCTTTTCCTCTTTTTGATTATGTGTTTTGTTTTTCTCTCATTAAGTGTCAGAAGCCATTTCAAGAATTCACATAAAGGGCATCTTTCTTAACTTGGGTTGAGATGTAAATAAATTTCTTGGATCCAGAAACCCATGAAATTACGGTCACACTTCAGTATCTTAATACATGCGTTGGGGGAGCGGGGAGAGAAAGAAAAAAAAAGAAAGAGAGAGAGAGAATTAGTTTAAATAACAAAGGGAATTTCTTATCTCATGATACCAAATAGTTAATGAGCACATATGCCTTCAAGAAATTCAGGTTTTCAAGGCTTAAAGGACTTCAGGGCTCTTCTCCTTATCTTCAGGACAGACCCTTGAAATGTGGCAGAAATAATGACTTCCATTTGCCCAGCACTCACATCCTGACATCTGAGTTTCCAGGACAGTGGGCACCCTTCCCACAGCTGAAGAAAAGTTCCATGGAAGGATGTGATAATTATTTTATGTGTTAACTTGGCTGGGCTACGAGATGACCAGATAGCTGGTAAAACAATTTCTGGGTCTAACTGTGAGAGTATTTGTGTAAAAGAAATTAGCAGTTGAATTTGTGCACTGGATGAACAAGATAGTCCTCACCGATAACAGTGGGCTATCCATCTTTCTTGAATAGAACAAAAAATGTGAAAAAAGGAAGAACTAGTTCTCTCCGCTTGAGTTGAGCACACCATCCATCTTCCACCCTTGAACATAAACATTCCTGGTTCTTGGGCCTTCGAATTCCCAGTGGGATTTACAATATTGGCTCCCCTGCTTCTCTGGTTTGGACCAGGACTATGCCATCAACCTTTCTGGGCCCCCACCTTGCAGAAGGCTGATATATGAGGCTTCTCAACCTTCATAATTGAATGAGCCAATCCCTCATAATAAACACTTATCTGTATCTATATCATCTATTATCTACCTATTTATCATCTTTCTATATCCTAAAGGTTCTGTTTTTGTGGAGAATACTGACTGATAAAAAAAAGTATACTAGTTCTCGCTTAGGTCACATACGCATACCTTAATCACTGAGGTGAGGGAGAAGGCAGAGCAAAGGATCAGGCATGCGTAGCATATCTAGTCTTTTTGTCATATTTCTTTTCTTTTTCTTTTAATTTTATTTTGTAAGAATACTTAGCATGAGATCTACCTTCTTAACAAAATTTTATAGGTACAATATTGTATATCATAGCTCTAGTCAGAACATACCCGTCTTTCTTTAACTGACATTTCATGCCTGTAGATTAGTAACTCCCTGTTTTTCCTGCCCCCCACCCACTAGCAATCTCTATTTCACCCTTTGATTTTATGAATTTGACTATTTTAGGTATTTCATAGAAGTGGAAAAATACAATATTTGTCTTTCTGTGACTGGCTTATTTCGCTTAGCAAAAAATCTTCAAGGTTCTTCCATGTTGTTGCATATTGCAGAATTCCCTTATTTTTTAAGGATAAATAATATTTCATTGTATGCACACACCATACTTTTTTTACCCACTCATCTTTTGATACAGGTTTAGGTTGTTTCCACATTTGGCTATTGTAAATAGTGCTACAATAAACATGGGTGTGCTAATTGAAATTCAAAATTTAATTATGTTAGATATATATACAGAAGTGGGATTCTTAGATCATATAATACTTCTTAATTTTTGAGGAACCTCCGTACTTCTTTTCATAGCGGTTATACCATTTTGTATTCCCACCAACAACATACAAAAATTCTAATTTCTCCACATCCTTAACAACACATGTTTTCTTTGGTCTTTCTGATAAAGGCTATCTTAACAGGTAAAAGAGGTCATGATCTTGTTGTGGTTCTGATTTGAATTTCCCTAATAATTAATAAAATTGAGCATTTTTTCGTATACTTACTGGTTATTGTATATCTTCTTTGAAGAAATACCTATTCAAGACCTTACCACATTTTTTTTATTTGAGTTATTATCTGTTTTAAGTTGAGTTGTAGGAGGTTCTTATAAAGAAATTAACCTCTTATCAGATATATTGTTTGTAAATATTTTTTTTCTGTAGGTTGTCTTTTTACTCTGTGGATTGTTATCTCCAGTCCTTTTCATTTGGAGAATAGGATCAACTCCAAATACACCACAATTAAGTGGGTTCCACTACTAAAAGGGTGGGAGGGCTTTACCCTCAGTAAAAAGGAGTAATAAGTCCACCAAAAGCCGCAGATACAGCCCCATGGGCATATTTCTGAACAAATAAAAAGTTTCAAAAGCTTTTTTCAGATTCTAAAATGAGCCCATGATGTCTCCCCAAAATATTTCAGTCACAATTTACTATGCATAGAGTTGTTATCAGAGACACAGAGGAAAAATTCCTCAAAATCATAAAGCAGATATTTTTCAATATCAATTTAATTTTGACCAGTATGAATTTCCTTTTGTCAAACAACTGTAATTTAGTATGAAGGAACTTATTCAAATTCTTAAAAAGTCGATACCATAAACTTTCAGAGCCTAAACGAAATGGTGAATATAAACTGAGATTCTGGTAAGGTAAATTTGTTTGTTTTTTATTGTTACTTTTCTTTGTACCTGTTAGGTCCTACACTTGATACATAGTGTATAATCACTAAGAGACATTATTTTTATCTCCCACTCTCTTTTGAAATTCATTTATTCTGGTAAATACTTCCCCTTCTCTTAGATGAAAACTCAGTCACTGCCACAATATTCATGGCAACTCATAGGTAATAAAAATCATGGTTACTTTAAATTGTCAAACACAGTAGAACTCAGAAAATTAGAATGACAATAACAATTAAAAATTCTGACCTTCATTTAATTTGTCTTTAAAGTCCTGGTTCCATTTTTATGTCCAAAGATTTTTAATGTGTGTGGAGCATGCATCAGTGGTAATGTATGTAGATTATTAAAAAAAATTCTGAATAGACCTAACATACAGCACATAGAATATTGAAGAAGTAAAGCTAGCAGAATTCTATTCCGAAGTCACTTAATTTTTTTTTTCCCTGTTCTCTTACCTGTGTTCAGAAAAGTTAGTTTGTTCCAAACTTGGTAAAGTTGCTTAGTGCTCGAAACTTAGATAATATAGTTTCTTTACAGTAACAAAGGAGGTACGGTATATAAAGATTTGGTTCATTTCTAAGCGTATCCAGACTAATGGATTAATCCAAAATTCCACTCTCATTCAAAGTTACAAGTACAGTTGACCCCTGGGCAATGTGAGTGTTATAGGAACCAACCTCCCCTGCAGGCAAAATTCTGCATTTCACTAGTACTGTGTTTCCTGCTAGGGCCTATAATAGATAGAAAAATAAATGAGCCAAATATAATAGAAAGGCATATTTCAGTTTTTTGGTGTGTTTTTTTTTTTCCTTCTTGTGCACCTCCACTATATTTCTGACCACAGTCTCTGCATCTTCTGAAACTGAAACATAAAGAGAAAGAGATGTTAATTAAAGAAGAAAATATTTGTACTTGATTGTAGCTACTGTCCTAGCTGAATCTATATTCTGTTGACCTGGCTGCTATTTAAAGCTGACATCTTCTTACGTGGGCACATTTGTTGATCCTGCCCCCATTGCTAAGGACCTCTCACCTGCAGTATTATTGATTTGGGACATGCATTCACTTTATCACTTCCTTCTTCCTCAGCCCATCAGAGTTTGGCAATTCACATCCCACCCTTTTGTGCTAAGTCTGTTTGCTCCTATAAGCAACCCACTTGGTCAAGTCTTGAAATAATTTTACTCAAGCTCTCACCATTCTCCACATCATGTTCAAGTAACACTCATTCATCCTTAGTCCTTGTATACTCAGGAAATACAGGCCCTTCCACACAGTCACTTCATCCTAACTATTTAGGTGTCTCTGGTTGATGAAAATACCAGTTCCTGGTATTCCTTATTCCTGCTCCTGTAACGCAGAGATCACATGCCACCCTCTCCAGAGGTGTAATCTATGCTATCTACGCTTGGATTAAAAGGAGGTAAAGATTTAGTGCATTTCTGAGCATGTCCACATGAATGTGATAATTTAAGATTCTACTTTCATTCAAAGTCGGGTCAATGGTAGAGCCTTTCTAAAAAAATTATTTCTCATTGTCAAATAACCTGACACTTTATATTCCCAATTTTAGCAAGGATTCTGGTCATTGATTTTCAAAAATTTTCTTAATGAAAACATTTTTAATAAAATTCAGTGTGTATTCTTAACATTAATTTTTAGCAAAAGAAAATAAAAATATCCATACAAAAGAAATCTATCAAAATTCACTAGTTATACGCAAATTAATGGTAATTAAAAAATATTTTTAAGGTAGAAATAAAACAAAGTTGCATTCAAATTCTGGGAAAAAATTTTTTAATATATTATATATATTGCTCTGGCTCCTCACTTTGAAAAATCATGCTTTTTTAATTTAGTGACTAGAACAAATTTTCTAATTTCAAAACCCCAAAAAATATTATTTGTTATTTTTTAAAGATTTATTTTATTATTTTTTTGACAGAGACAGAGAGAGACAAAGAGAAGAAGGAGGGCCCAGAGCAGTCTCCGTAAGTTATACGTCATCAGTTTTCAACAGAGTTTTGCTCCACACAAATGAGCTGGGGTTGTGCAGGGCAAGAACTGGACTGGGGCCTCCCACGTGGGAAGCACACCCCAGTTCAGCGTATGGATCTGCATGGGCCAGGGCCAGGATTCGATCCTCAATCTTCAGGGCTACAAAGTGAGCACTTAACCCATTGAGCCATCTCGGCCTCCCCGTATTTGTTATTTTTAAGTGCAGTTCTTATTTTGTGTCCAATATTATAACCTAATTGTAAATAAAATGTAGCACAAAAGTGCCTGTACAACTCTACAAATCACAGTATTTAGGTATCAATTTTAGTAAGTGTCCATTTTCTCTAAGATTGTCCAACATGGATGAATACCAATAAATATTTCATCTTATCCTAAGTGGATATATTTGTCTCATAGATTTAGCCTTTTTCTCAAATTATATGTATACTTCTCTCCTCCCTCCAGGTCATAATACACAGTCCATATACATAAACACAGTATCTATTTCATCCTCCTTATCTTAAATGGAACTTCCCTTCATACTGATATTGCCCATTTTCTACTGCATATCCCCATCTCCAGAATTAGCCAAGACTACCTCACCCTTGACTCACTTGCTTCTCTTAACCCTCTCATCTCTCCAACTTAGAGTCAGACATTGACTCTGCTCAAAAACCTTTTTGAAGATACTCTGGCTCCCAAGGTTATGGATGTGTTACTGAACTTCCAGGGACACACACACCCAGGAACCCCAGGAGCACTCCTAAACCCACTGAACAGTTCCTCAGACCCATCAATTAAGATAGATTTAAAACAAAGGGCTACTTTTTTTTCATCTAATGATGGTATTTATATGTGCCTGTTTCCATGGCAGTATTAATTCCTATTGCAAGATGTAAGAATCTGTTACAAGGCAACTAATTACTTTATAGCATCCATTTGATTATGATATATTTATTTTTGTCTTGAAAGCAAGAATGCAATTTTTAAAGTAAATTTTTTCCTTCAGACTTTAGCTAAAATAGGGAACAATTTTCTTCTCATTCCATTCATCAAAGCATCACAAACAAAACTTTGATAGATGACCAGCCATAAAAGATTAGAATTGTGTCATTACTAGAAAATCTCTCATCATCACTTTTTCAAGTATATATCAATTATAGACTCTTAGAATTCAGGCTACAAGTAGCTGAGAAAACATCTTTCTTTCCACACTCTTCAAAAAGGTTTTCACCTTTTGCAGGTTATGCTTTCTTTGCTTTGTCCCTAATGGCAGTATTTTTAATATTATTGTATCAACCTAAATAATTCCTTTTAAAGGTGTTCTTAATCACACTACTGGATTCTTCCAGCCTTTCTAATACAGATCAACCAAATGAAACTAAAGTGGAGTGAACATTTCATTCTAGATTCAAACAATTATTATTCACATAGTTATAATAATAAGGCATTTTGAGTTTTATTTTACTGTATAAAAGATAAGTCATGCACTAACTATATGCTGCCTCATAATACTTTAATAAAATTCTTCCAATATGCATAATGTTTTGTACTCTACCTGACAACATTTTACCATTTACAAGCTAGCCAATAAATGAACAATTCATTGAAACGTGCTCCTTAGAGAGGAAGCAAGGTATGATGGTATTTATGGAAGTTGAGCCATAGTGAAAAGTGAAGGAACTTTGAAGTCAAAGAAAATTGTTATATCTCTAATATTTTGACACCTTTTTTTGCAAATTCACAAAACACATTTGTTTTATTACTGACATTTTGATATGTGAAAATTAAAATATACCAAATACATATGAATTCACAGCATGATTGAGAAGTTCAATTTAGCCCATTGGAGTTAATTATAAGGAAAGAAGTGACTTTCTTATAGAATTCAGTATTAGTATATATTATTTTCTTAAATGTTTCAAATAAGACAGTGTGCACATTGTATAGTTTTGGTAAGAATAAGTGGAATGCTAATTGTTGGTCTGTCTTCAATGCCTAGAGTAAATCATGGGCGAAAAGATGATAAAAGAGTTACATTCAAAATTTCATGAAAGTGAAAATTGTGACATAAAAAAGAACAGGATTTTTTTCTTGTTTTGATAGATTTTTATTTAACCATACTGGAAGTTTTATTTTTAAAACAAGAAAATTTACAAACTATAAGAGAGAATAGGGGAAGCCGGGATAGCTCAGTGGGTTAAGCACTCACTTTGCAGTCCTGGGGACCGAGGATCAAATCCCAGCCCCGGCCTGTGTGAACCCATATGCTGAGCTGGGGAGTTCCCCCAGTTCAGTTCTCACCAGGGTGAAGACCCCAGCCTAGTTCCTGCCCTATACAGCCCCACTCCCTCCTGTGGAATAAAACTATGTGGAAAAATGAATGATGTACAACTATGGAGACTGTTCTGGGCCCTCCCCCTTCTCTGTCTCTGTATCTCTCCCTCTCTGTCAAAAACAATAAAAAATAAATCTTTAAAAAAAAAGAGAGAATATATTATGCCTTATCAAAATTGTAGATGATAGTTTAATCATTTAAATGCTCTATTTCCTCTGTTCAAGAGGAAAAGTAAGCCTCATCTGGAGAAATCACAAGTCTTTTGTTACTATTTTCAAATTTTAATTTTTAAATAAAATTTGATGGAACAAATTGTCAGCAAATAAATATATATCCTCGTGGAATTCTCAATCTATCTAGCTTCTTGTAGGCAACTACCCAGCTTTGTAATTGCTAGGTAATAGAATAAATAGAAGAAAAGCAGACCTTCTTTGTGTTTTAAAATTTAGTGAAATATACTGGAAGGAACACTCTTCTAGTAATGGACAGCACTTGAGAGTGAGTAGGACCTGTCACTCTGAGCAAAAAGAACGTGGCAAATGCAATGAGGTGCTACTACTGATACTGCATTATTCTACACAGGACTCCATCTTACTAACAAACTCTCAAAAGACTCTCCTTGCAGACTTGATGAAGTGGCCCTGCTGAAACAGCCATACAGCATGGAACTATGGGTGGCCTATGAATTGTGAGCAGCTTGCAGGAGCTGACGATCAAGCAAGGAGCAGACAACTAGCAAGAAGCCAGAGCTCTTAGTGTTTAGTCACAAGAAAATCAATTCTGCCAATAGCCTTAGTGAACTTGGAAGTGGAGTCTTTCTCATCTCCAGATAAGATTGCAGCTGGGCACCATCTTGATTGCAGCTTTGCAAGATGCTGAGAAGAGGTCTCAGGTACTCTGTGACTAACCTGAACCACAAAAACTGTCTACTGTTTTAAGCTGATGTGTGTGTGATGATTTGTTATACAGTAATAGAAAATTAATATAGTTGGTAAAGAATTCATTATTGACCTGACCAGGTGAGTGGCATCTGTCAAACCAAGAGTTTAAATGACCTTTTGATAAGTCACAGCCCTATATTGACTATTATTCCTTCTGAGATACTGATCTAAAATTGAATACATCTAATATTTGTACTGAATCAAATTGGTTATATCCTAAAATTCAGAAATCTAAATCAAAAGATTATTTGCCTTTAACCATTGTCTGTGTTGCTTCATACTCTAATTGTAAGAGATGTCAAAGAAATATACATATATGTGGCAAAGCAGTGTCTGTAAATTATGTCTAGTCCTTTTCTTACCACTGTCTGTTTTAGCACCTAAAAGGCTGAGAATAACAGAAACTTTTGTAGCTGACAAAATAAAATTTGCGCACGTGTGATGCAAACAGAGAGTGTTTATTAAGTGCCACTCAATATACTTAGTTTCTCATAGCAAAAGAACACTAATTATTTTACTTCTATTTTCCCATTCTTTTGTATTATTTTCCTCATCATTGAAGTCTCTTCTCACTTTCTGACTTACACTTTCCAAAGCACAGAAATCCATAATCAAGGAATGATCTCATGTCAGCAGTTATTATTTTGGTTCAGTGGACTCTAAGGAAGTGAAAGGAAATTTGTTAGGTCTTCTCTTGTTTGAGGATTCTGTGACATTAAGTTCTTAGCTTTAGTGTTAAACGTGTCCATAACGATCTAAAACCAAGTGAACTAACTCACTATCTGACTACTAAAATAACAATACAAATCCAAACTCCCTTTTATTAAAATTATTTACTAGATTAAAGAGAAAGTTTTATCTATAATTGGACATGGAGTTTGTGTTTGCAATAGTTAAGGATAGGTTTCCAACACTCTACTTACTGATTTATTTTCATCATATATTCTACCAAGCTGCATTTCTCAACCTTGTCTAGTGACTGGTCCCTAGGAATGAAGTAAATAAGTAGATCAGATTTGAATCCCTGCCAGTTAAGGAATACATGTACCTTTTTTTTCCAACAGATAGATACCAAAGGAGGACTTTAGGTGACTCAAATTGAATGTTTCTATTTAAATATGGGAAACATAGTCAGAAAAAAAAATTATTTTAGGAAGCCGGGATGGCTCAGTGGGTTAAGCACTCACTTTGAAACCCTGGGGACCGAGGATCGAATCCCAGCCCTGGCCCATGCGGAACCATATGCTGAACTGGGAGCTCCCCTGGTTCAGTTCTCTCTCTGTCTCTGTATCTCTCTCTCTGTATCTCTCTGTCAAAAATAAATAAATAAAAATATATTTAAAAAAAAAATTATTTTCTTTAAAAGTAGGAACAGGGATGATGGAATAGCTCAGCAGGTTGAGAGCTCATTTTGCAGCCCAGGGTCTGAGGATCTAATCCCAGCCCTGGCCCATATTAACCTATGTTCAGAAGTGGGGTGTACCCACAGTTTGGTTCTTTCTGGGGCCCATGTAGGATGCCCCCAGCCTGGTTTCTGCCCTGCACAGTCCCATGTCCACCTGTGAAGAAAAACCATATTGAAAACTAAGACGTACAAGCATGGAGACTACTCTAGGTCCTCTCCCTTTTCTCTGTCTCTCTCTCTCTCTGTCTCTCTCTCTCTCTCTCTCTCTCTCTCTCTCTCTCTCTCTCTCTCTCTCAATAAAACAATAAAAGTAAATCTTAAAAAAAAAAGTAGGACCATTTATTCATCAAGTTGTGCAATGCTTTCTTGAGTCACCTCCTCCTATTCTCTGGTGTGAGCAAGAGCTACCGTATTCTTATATAGGACTAGGTTCTGAAAATTGTTATTACTTTCTAGTGTTCTGATTTGTTTGTTTGTTTGTCTGTCTATTTTTGTTTTGTTTTTCTCATAGCTTTGTGTAGTTTCACTTCAGGAACATCCAACTGAGTATATGACCAAAGACTAGAGATTTGACATGTTGCACATCTCCATGCCTCTTTCTCCCTGCTTTCCTGTATTATGCCCTACACATTCTAGTCACTTTGGCTTCCTGGCACTTAGATTTCTATGTTCTTAACTCAGGGTGATATCTAAGCCCTGTTTAGGATCTCTCTTCCTCCATACTTCTCATCATTGCAGCCTGAAAACTTTTAGGCAGTAAGGCGACGCATTCACAGGCTAACTGTATTTTTTCACATTTTCTTGGAGATCCTGGGTCTGCATTGCCTGTTATTTAATGTTGAAAAATCATTGGTTCATATATTTTATCCAGTTTTCTGGTTATATGAAAGGAGTACAATCCTAATGGCAATTAATCTTTCTTTGTCAATAACAAAAGTCCTCATATCTTTTTTTCCCCTATCCCTCACAAAATAGAGGATACCATATGTAACTTGGCATTATCATTGACAGCACCATTATCACATGTTTGAACTCCAAATAACTGG
>PVKE010048613.1:0-11526 GCA_004027555.1 Craseonycteris thonglongyai | reverse complement strand
GACTTGTCTGAAAGTGACGTTCAACATTATGTTTTTTTGGCACTGCAATACTACTGCCACACAACAGGCAAACGCATTTACCTTTTAAATTAATGAAACAATATGATTCCTCCCAGTCTGTGTTAAAATTATAGGTTTGTTTTCTCTTATTTGGTCCACTCATTTTAGGACTAAAAAATAAAAATAAAAATAGTTATAGAACTACAATATCATATCAAATTGCCACCATAATAATAGATTACCTACCTTGCTTTTAGTTCATTTAAAATCAAATATATCAAAACACTGTGATCCTAGCTAACCGTCACGACCCAATCAGTCCAGCAACCCGAATCAAAACGACAACTTGGCGTCTCCCGGTTGGGTGGAGGAGAGTTTAAAGAGCGCAGCGGCTAAACAAGACGCGACATGTACAAAGGCGAAAGTTAGGGAAAAACTTATACATAAGATATCGCAAACATACCAACAAATATAATAAACCTGTGTAGATACTCAAACAATATTTTAAAATTCTAACAAATGTATAAAAATAAATTATAGTTTTACTTAGTGTTTATGAAAAACTTCTGATGCAGTTAAATAATGGCAGGCGCACACAAATCGGGCCGTGGGCACCATGGCGCCCGTGGGCACCATGGCGCCCGTGGGCACGGGGTTGGGAATTCCTGCCTTAGAGTGTCACTCTTTGACCTAGCTAACAAGAGTTACACATTTCTGACTTGGGTCTGGCATATTTGAGGGGCTCACTCTTGTATTTTTTGGGGGGAACCCTGTTTTCCATGGGTTTAAGGGGACAGAATCCAACTAATGAGTATACCCACCCCATCGTAGACACACTATAGATATTCTATGTTCAAAATCAGCCTCAGTTTATCTCTAGGGACTGTGTCAGCTTTTTTGCCAGTGTTATAATTTTTGTTAAAGCAACATTTGTTAAGTAGAACCATTGGGAGTCAGATAGTGAGCTAGAGTTTAACCAAGACTACAGATGACATACCTCAGTGACCACACAGAGAGGTCAAAGCAAGGTGCAGGTAAATAGAAACCAGCATGACCTGTGTCACATCTTTTTATTAGGATCTGTGGTTGAAGTGCTTTGCAGATTCCTGGGTTAAGGCCACATTGGTCAATTCAAACTAAAAACAGGGTAGGGGAGCTTAATAAGTTTGGTGGTGGTGGTGGTGATTGGGTGGTGGTGAGGGGTTATTTAAGTGGTATACCAGGAGATGGAGTTGGAAAACAGAAGAGACTGTTTATCATCAAGGGTAGTGGGAAAGTCCTATCAGGAATTTACAATTATTTGTGACTCTGTAAGTTGTTATTTAGGACATACATTTGAGTGAGGGCCTAGTGTCAATTCAAGGTCACTGCAGGCCCTTTAGACACATAAAATGCATACAGAGGCAGAAGTGTCATGGAGTAGGTTATCTAAATTCTCAGCAGCCAGTCCAGTCTCTCCTAGGTCAGAACACCCACATAAGTTTAAGCCTAATTCCACAGGGTTGTTCAAAGGGGAATTTTCTGTGGTTGTGTAGAGACTACAGTGTACACTGAATTTGGATGAGTAGGCTGCAGTATATGCATAAATGAATGGAAGGCTCTTGATGGTATTTGAGGGGGACTAAAGGTGAAAAGAGAAGAAGGACAGATTGTAAGACTACTGGATGAAAATAAAGATATGTTTGTCAAAATAAAAGGATAGCAAATATTTCACTTAATAATTTGATAAATAACATATCTACATGTGGCATGTGATTTTTTTCATGTTGTTATTTTTCTGGGACTACAAATGTTAAGGACCTACCCTACAATTTTCGTCCAATCAGAAATGCCATAGAGTTTAAAATAAACCACTATTTAATTTCTACACACACACACACAAATTTAAAAACACTGGCAACTAAACTATGATGCAATATTTTTATAACTTACATTTTATGTTTTCTGAAAGAGCTTTTTAAACATACTTAAAGATATATTGCTATAGTATACTTTATAATACATCACTCTTGTGCTTACTTAAAAATATACCAAGTTTATTAAATTATGCCTAAATCTTTTCTGTATTCATTTTCTGGACATTTGGATTCATTTATTGATTCTGGTATGTCTACTATCTCTGTATTTTTCTGTGCAATATTTTCCCTTGTGTTTTGAAGAGCTTTGTTTATACAAGGTTTCTAAAGAGTACTTCAGCATTTTTTGTTTTTAAGAAATTCTTCAGGTTGACATCTCTTTTCTAACAGCTGATGTTGGCTTGCTCTTAATAGTATGACTGCCAACAGACTAATTTTATACTAAATTAACACATGTAAAGGAAATAGCAACATCATCATGCAATTCTTCTAACCAACTATGATTGTAAAGCCTCTTCTAATTTAAGAACTATTAATGTTTCAATGTATACATGCATGCATATACACAAATAAGTGGTACAACAAGCTCATTAATGCAAAATATTTGTAACAATATTAAACTTGAAAAATCTAGTAGGCACTCTCTTAGCTGGTCCCTGTTGTCTTAGCTCTTGAGTATTTTGTTTTTCTCTTACCATCCACTCTTTTTCCTTCCTTCTTTCTTATTATTTTCATGTATACTAAAGGTCATTGAGGATATTTATTTTACTATCATGTATATTGTTCACATATACCTGATTCATTATCTGTGATCTTTTAAAAGATGATAAGGTTTTAGACATAAATTGATGTTGAAAATGATATCTGGAGCTTACTCAGCTGTATTTTATCATATAGAAAATTAATATTTCTTAAAAATATTTTAGACAGACTTAATTATATTACAAAGTAAAATTAGGAGATACTAAAAAACTCAATGGTTGAGCACTTGTTTTGCAATCGCAAGATCTGCTCTTCAATTCCTGGCCCAGGAAGCCCCATATGCTAAGCTGTCATGTAACTGGTAACTAACTGCTCTGATGGCTGGGCAGCAAAAATTCTCACCTCTCATGCAGGAGCCCCGGGTTTGGTTCCCGCCCTGCTCGGCCCCACATCCACCTGCGTGGTATGGAACCATGTTGCAACTAATGATGTACAACTATGGAGACTGCTTTGGGCCCTCCGCCTTTCTCTCTCTCTTTCTCTCACCTTTCCTCAAAATCAATAAAATAAATTAAAAAAAGTAAAAAAGTATAATTATATATTAGAAAAATTTATATTTTGTTTAGTAAATTTTTTACAGAGAGATAGACAGACACAGACAGAAAAAAAAAGAGATGGCCCAGAGCAGTCTCCATAGTTCTAAGTCATTAGTTTTTTATATAGTTTTATTCCACAGGTGGGTGTGGGGCTTTTCAGGGTAGGAACTGGGCCCAGGGCGTCCCGCATGCGAGGCATACCCCCATGAACAGGGGGCATCCCACATAGGAAGCATGCCTGGGGCAGGAGCCAAACCAAGGGCCTTCCACATGGGAAGTTCACCCCGGCAAGAACTGACCTGGGGCCACAACCCAGTTCAGCATATGTGTTTGCACGTGCCAGGGCCAGGATTCCATCCTCTGACCTCAGGGCTACAAAGCAAGTGCTCAACCTGCTGAGCTGTTCTGGTATCCCCTGTTTAGTAAATTTTTGCTAGGTCATTTATTTCATTATATTTGTTATGGGTTTCATGGTATTAATATTAGGTATATTTTCATTGAGCTATTAACCAAAAATTACTATTTTAAATGTTTATTTTTATCTTTCTGATACCTTATAGATAATTGGCCTCATGGCTCTATACTAATTATTTCATTTGGTCTCCATGACATTTCATAATTTGGTCTATACCCATGACTAATTTCATGTTTTATCCTTTTCTTATTGTTCTTTGAGGTTAAACTATACCAGTCTTTTTAAAATTCCTGTTAACCACCATGACACGTGTTTCTCCACTTTCTAGGAGTTTTTGTAGTGCAGTTTTCTGTTTTAGAAATCTTCATTCTTTTACTATGTTTATTCTCTATATATGATTCTTCTTTGGTAAATTTAACTAAAGATTCATATTTGAATAGTTTTGTGTTTTTCTGTCAACATATAATAAACTAAGTTTGTGTGATCATTAATATAGAGGATTTTGCTTAAATATAATTTTAGTGTCTTTAGTATAGACACCCAAGTGTGCTATCGCCATGTCTAATTTAATGATAAATTGTTTTTCAATGTTGTTGTGGTAGGCAGAATTTAAGATAGTCTTCAAAATTCTTACCCAGTGTTATGCATGTTTTCTATAGACTCTTCCTCTTGTATGATACCTGTGACACCAGTAACACCTGTGATTATGACAAGAAATATTTCTGTGATTTGGCCAAAAGAATTAGGTAGATGAAATTGATGTCTGCAATAAGTTGACTTTCAAATAGTCAAAAGAAAGTCTACTTTATGTGGACCAGATTTAATCAGGTGAGCCTTTATCTTGTACTCAAAGTGGCAGAGATTTATCTGCTGGCTTGAGAAACAAATCACTGGATTGTTGATTGAGCTATTGGCAGGGACCTGACGGTGGCTACTAGACGTTAATAATAGTTTCCTGTCAAAAGCTAGCAAGAACACAAGAACTTCTGTTATATAACCATAAATAAATACATAAATTCTGCAATAACTTTAGGGAGACTGAAAGCACCTTATTCCTTGCTCTAGCCTCCAAATGAGAACACAGATAATCAGCACCTTAATTTTAACTCTGTTAGATGTTGTATAAAGAGAAGTGAAGATCCGGAGAGGTGGCTGTTTTCTTCAAACATACAGACACCTAAACAAAGCTATGAGAAACATAAAGAATCAGGAAGCCATAACATAACCAAAGAAACAAAATAAATCTTTAGTAGCAGACCCTAAAGAAATGGAGATGTATACATTACCTGGAAAAAAGTCAAAGTAATCATCTAAAGTTGCTTAGTGACTTAAAAGAGAATACAGATAAATAAGAAAATGAAATCAGAAAATTGATATATGGATAAAATGTAAACATTAAAAATAAATTAAAATAATAAACAACAAATAAAAAACAATAGTTGAAGAGTACAATAACTGAACTGACAAATTCAACATAGAAATTTAATAGTAGATTTGATCAAACAGAAGAAAATTAGCACACTCAAGACCATTTTAAAATGATCAAATCAGAGGAACACATTTAAAAATACAGTAGAGTCTCAGACAATCAGCACCCATAGAGATTGGTAGATGCCAGATAAATATAAGTAGACTCTTTGTTAACCACAACAACTGTATGCTACCATGTTAGATAACCCAAAATAAATGGATAAATTCTTGGAAAGATAAAACACTCAAACTTTCTTAAGGAGGAATAGAAAATCTGAATAGACCTCTAACTATTAAGGATATTAAATCAGTAATCAAACATGCTTCTACAAACAGCACAGGAAAACAAACTGCAAACTACATGTCTCTCACCAATATGGTCATAAAAATCTTTTAATATACTAGCCAACAGAATGTTACATCATGTAAAAAAGAATTATACGCCATGACCAGTTATGTTTTATCCTTAAATGAAAAGGTGGTTTGACGTATGAAAATCAATGTAATACATCATATTAACAGTGCAAATACCAAAAATCACTGGAGCATCACAGTAGATACAAGAAAAGCATTTAACAAAATTCAAAACTCTTTTGTGGTATTTTTTAAAAAGTAAACAAAAAAACCCTATGAACTGAAATTTTTTTTTAATTTAATAAGTGCAATATATGGAAAAAAATCACATAGCTAAAATCATATTAATGGCAAAATAATTAAAGTTTCCTTCTTAAGGTCACAAAGAAAGCAAATATGCCTCCTCTAGTCACTTGTATTCAGCATTGAACTAATTGAAGCTTCTAGCTAGCATAAGTAAAAAATAAATAAATAAAATCTAAAATTATTTCTATTAGAAAGTAAAGAACAAAACTGTTTCTTTTACCAATCACATGTTATCACATAGAAAAAGTCATAAATAATTCACAAATATATGCTAGAGCTAGTAAGTTCAGCAATATGTATAGTAAAAATCTTTACACAAATATCAATTGTATTTATATAATTTATATAAACTAACAACAAACCAAAGAAAACTAAAATAAATAAAATAATTCTATTCACAATAGCATCAAAAAAGAAAAAAAAGAAATATATTAAACACAAAAGTGCAAGGGTAGTATGAAAAGAAAACTGTAAATCATTGTTGAGAGAAATTAAAGTAGACCTAGTAGGTTTGTATCTTATGTTAATTGATTGGAAAACTTAATATTGCTAAGATGGCAATACTCTAATAAATGATGTTCTATTCTACATAGATCCTTGTGCAGGGAACTGCAGTAGATTCCTACTGATTCAGCGCAATTACTATCAAAACTCCAACCTATGTGTTTTGTTTTATTTTGTTTTTTGAGAAATTGACAACTTGTTCAAAATTCATATGGAAATGTAAGGAACTCAGAACAGCTTACAGTTTTGAAAACTCACACTAACTGAATTTAAAACATACTATAAAATGACAGCAATTAAGAAAGCGTGGTCCCAATATTGGATAGATATATAGGTCAATGGGACAGAATTGATAGTCAATAAATAAACCCATGCATTTATGATCATTTAATCTTGACAATAGTGGCAGGAAAATTCAATGGGTAGAAAACTGCCTTTCAAGAAATGGTGCTGGGACTAGTGGATATTCACATGCAAAAAAAAGACGAAGAAGTTTTAACATGGCTGCACACCTTTTACAAATAGCAACTCAAAATAGAGCAGAAAAATAAATTAAGAGCATGCTTAGAAAAGAATGTAGGCATACAGTTTGTGACCATCAGTTGTGCAATGATTTTTTAATATGGCACTAAAAGCACAAACAAAAACAAAATCTTAATCAGACATTACTAAAATTTAAATAGACACATTTGTGTTTCAAACACACTAATAAAAAGTAAAATGACAACCCGGAATTCAAGATTTTAAAATGTCACCTTAAAACATTGTAATAAAACTATAGTTTATCCAAGACAAATAGAATATTATAAAAGCTTCTAGAGGAGAAAAATTGAGTCCCTGTAATGGAATAACAATAAGATTGACAGTAGATGTTTCATCAGCTAAACTATATGACGGGGAAACAAATTGTTATACAAGTATACAAAGTACAGAGGGAAAATAACATTTAACCTAGAATTCTATGGCCAAGTTAGTTTTATTTTTTCCAAGTGTGAGGATAAAATACATATATTTTCAAAGAATAAGAAATTTTACTACCTCAGGGCCTCACTAAAACAACTGGTGAGGCCTAAGATCAACCAGGAAAATAAGACAACATAGGCTGGAGGGGAAACAGTGAGCCAAAATACTGGTAAAATACATTTTAAAGGTAAATATACCTATTGATAATTTTAAAATTATTTTTACAGAATAAAGTTTATTCAATATTAATATAAGCAATGGAACAGATTTGAAATCTATTTCAAATATGTTAGCATCCTTGTCTCATTGAAAAGAGTAGAAACATTCATTGAATTTTAATTTAGAAAAATTTTAAATATTATATATTCATTAAAAAATAAGGAAAACAACAGACATCACACCCATATATATAGCTTCTAAAAATGCAGAGTGGTACTAAATTATATATATAAATATTTATATAAGTAATTTATATTTATATATATATATACATATAATTTATATATATATAATATATATATAAATAATATATAATACATATATTATATTATATGTATTAGACAATACATTTAGAAGCTATATAAATGTATTATCAGAATACCAGGGTATCAATGACCAGAAGGAAGAACCAGAGACATTGAATAAAAACCTCAAATGATATGCTGAAATCATTCCAAATACTTTCCTAATCACAACAAATATACATTAATTAACTTTTATTGTGAGAGTTAACTACAATGGACAAGCCAACAGGATCATTTTAGTTCTTTGATTTCAACAGAAAAAAAATGTTACCCAAGAATGTTGAAAATAAAGGATCGAATTAGTTTTTGAGATTGAATGTGGCATGCCACCACTTGTCTGGGAAATAGAGCCCTCATCTGCCTGGATGGTGCACTCCAGGGGCTGGGCAGAAGGCCACACAGTCACATGTGTTGTAGTACCACATCAACATGGTCTTGTAGGGGTGTAACTCGGATATCTTGTCAGGGGTTACAGTAACCAGTGCTTGAAGCCATAGATCACTTCTTAGTAGCCAGTTCTGTTCCAGTGAAAGGGGACCCCAGAGCTGGCTACTGTGATTACAAAGCTGTAAGCAAGGGTGTTATCCAGTGAATGAAATGGAGATGAGAACTAGTAGTGTATAAGAGTAGTGCCTATTTAGGGAAGGCATTGTTTCCCAGAAATGGAGGTGTCTTTGTCAGGTTTGTGGGTGCTAGAACTGCAGCAGCTGCTACACATACTCCTGTTAGGGCAGTCCCACGTTCTGGTAGGGATAAGTACAGGAAGTACTCAACCAGACCACAGTGGTCCCAAAGAAGCCAGCAGCTTTTAGGGCTACCATAGGACCCAGAAGCTGGAGATGTTTGTGAGCCTCTATAGGATAGCAGATAACTTTTATTGTTATGTTACCCTTTCTAATGAATTTAGATAGTTCTTGTAGAGATCTTTCAAATCTTTTAACCTTTAGATATTTCTTTTTTCCTTCTGTGAGATTTCAAAATTTCTATCTCTGATTTCAGTAATTCTTCTCTCCATCTGATTGGCTCTGCTTCCTATGATAGCTATTTCATTTTCTATTTCTTTTATTGTGTTGTTTATTTCCAGAATTTCTATTTGATTCTTTTTTATAATTTCAATTTATTTTCTGAGAAAACTTAGCTCCCTCTGTGTTCTCCACCAATTTTCTTTGATCTCTTTGAGTGTTTTCAGAATTGCAGTCTTGAATTCTGTCATGTAGCTCACATATTTCCATATCTTCAAGTTATTTTTCAGGAGATTTTTCTTTTTCTTTCTGAGCACCTTTGTTTACTGGGTACTCATTGTTGTTGGAGTGTTTTTCTTTCTGGGCATACAGATTTTTTTCCTAGAGATATCTTTGTTTCACTTCCTAGCTAGTGGTGCTGCAGTGTCTTACAATATTCTCTCTTGGTTATTTGGTTTTCTCACAGTGGGAGACCTCCTAGAAGGTGGGCTTCTTTTGAACAGAGACCAGTTGCCCTTGTCTCTGTATGCACCCTCTTTGGGAAGATATAACAGGCAATGGTGTTCTGTGCCTCTGAGATCCCACTACAGGCTGAAGCTGCCACACCTGTGCATCAAAGTTTTCCTGGATCCTTCTACTGTCTTCATTGGGAGGCTAGTGGTGAGGTTTGTTGAAAAAATCTCAGGTCTGTTTGCAGCAAAGGGTAATGGTGGCTTCCTAGCAGCAACTGATTGAATTAACTCTCTAGTGGGACTGGTGGGGCAAGCTTTGGGAGAGAGCAAAGGGAAGCAGACAGGTTCTGTTTCCAAGACTGCACAGTGCTCCAGTTGGGGTCCTACCTCCTTAAAAGCTACTCTGTGCTTCAGCTGCCTGCATGTTCCTTCTGCCAGCACTCCAGCCACCAGAATGCTTTTTGGCCACCTGCCTCCTGCTCTGGTAGCCCACCTTAAGTGTTCTGCAGGTCCCACTCTCCAGCCTTGGGACCCATGCTTCGGCAGCTGGACCCATGCCCTGGTCACCCATGCTGATCTCCAGCTGCTGCCCTTGCCTCACTTTGGCCTTGGGCACTGTGCTGTGGCACCCCACGGAGTGCTATGACTGACCTCCCTCCAGTCCTGACACAGCATCTTGCTACAGCCTGCCATGCCTGCTTTTGGTCTCCACCCCACATTCTGGTTGCCTGTGTCTCAGCCTTTGTCCACTCCAGGCCTCCAACCTGCCAGAGTCATTTCGTATCTCTACCTGCTGTTCCATGCTCCCACCTCAGTATCTCCTATGCTGGTCTATGGATCAGTCTCTGGGTCGGTCAGCAGATAGGTCTCCAGGTAGCACTCCACAGTGTCCCTGTTCAGCTCCATTTCCTTCTCTCTGTCACCTCCCTTTCTCTGGCTTTAGGTATTTTCTTACAAAGAGTGGGTCTCTTAGCTGAGCTCATGTTGCTTAGGGATTCTGTGGTTTAATTTTAGTTGTTCAGTTTGTTGTTCTTTCCAGGAGAGGTTTCAAGAGGTCCTCTCACTTCACTATCTTGATAATGTCTTTATTGGTTTTTGATTATGACCATTCTGACAAGTGCAAGGTTATGTCTTATTATGGTATTTATTTACATTTCTCTAATGATTAGTGAGATTGGGCATCTTTTCACTTACCTTTTCTCCATTTGTATGTCCTCTTTGCAGAAACGTCTATTCAGGTCCTTTGCATAATTTGTATTTGGGTTGTTAGTTTTTTTGGTGTTGAATTGCATAAATATTTTTAAATTTGTGGATATTAACCCCTTATATCTATCATTGACAAATATCTTCTCCCATGTCATATGATGTCTTCTCATTTTGTTGAAATTTTTTTTACTGTGAAATAACTTTTTAGTTTGATGCAATCAATTTGTTTATTTTTAAATTTATTTTTTCTTGCCCAAGAAGATAGATCAGTAAAAATATTAATAAGAGAAATGTTAGAGGGTTTACTTCCTATATTTTCTTCTAAGAATTTTATGGTTTCAGGTTATACATTTAAGTCTTTAATCCATTCAGAGTTTAGTTTTGTATATGGTCTAAGGTGTTCCAGTTTCATTAGCTGCATTTAGTTGTCCACATTTTTCAACATCATTTATTGAGTAAACTGTCTTTTTCCCAATGTGTATTCTTGCTTCCTTTGTTATACAGTAGATCAGGGTTTCCCAATCCCATGCCCGCGGGCGCCATGGTGCCCGCAGCCCGATTTGTGTGTGCCCACCATTATTTGACTGCATCAGAAGTTTTTCATAAACACTAAGTGAAACTATAATTTATTTTTATACATTTGTTAGAATTTTAAAATATTGCTTGAGTATCTACACAGGTTTATTATATTCTTTGGTATGTTTGCGATATCGTATGTATAAGCTTTTCCCTAGCTTTCGCCTTTGTACATGTCGCGTCTTGTTTAGCCGCTGCGCTCTTTAAACTCTCCTCCACCCAACCGGGAGAAGCGAAGTTGCCATTTTGATTGCGGTTGCTGGACTGATTGGGTTGTGACGGTTAGCTAGGATCACAGTGTTTTGATATATTTGATTTTAAATGAACTAAAAGCAAGGTAGGTAATCTATTATTATGGTGGCAATTTGATATGATATTGTAGTTCTATAACTATTTTTTATTTTTATTTTTTAGTCCTAAAATGAGTGGACCAAATAAGAAAAAACAAACCTATAATTTTAACACAGACTGGGAGGAATCATATTGTTTCATTAATTTAAAAGGTAAATGCGTTTGCCTGTTGTGTGGCAGTAGTATTGCAGTGCCAAAAAAACATAATGTTGAACGTCACTTTCAGACAAGTCGTACCACTTTTGATACGAATTATCCACTTAAATCTGAAGTAAGAAAGACAAAAATA
>PVKE010048612.1:0-11528 GCA_004027555.1 Craseonycteris thonglongyai | reverse complement strand
AAAGCTCCATGCCCCAAAATTCCCATAGCAATTCTGAGAAAACAAAAGATGGCTTGATTCCATGTCAAACATGGGGAACATGCCATCTGACAAGGTCACTGAATGTGTAACATGAGCTCTGCAGCCTATGAGGTTTCAAACGTCGCCTGTGAGTGCTGTACGTAAGTACAATACATACACGGACGAGGAAAATCCTGGTGGTGTGACAGATGCACATTTTTAATGGAGCCCTAATATTAGCCGGTACAGATAAGAAGTGAGGCTGCATGGTAAAACCCCATCTAGAGCAAGCAGCCACTTTCACATGCTGAGCAGCTGCCAGGGGGGTTAAAACCTGGGACTTCAGGCTATATGACCAGAACTGTGGAAAACAATCAACTTGTCAGGGCATCTCCTACACTGGGCTGGGCAATCCCAAAGTCACAGAGAAGGTGGCAAAGTCCTCCTCTTTGGGAGTAAGGAGGATTTGTAGAACCATCCCTATACTTTGAACAAATCCCTACCCCAGCCTGGATGCTACCTCCCATGTGACATGTGGGGACATGTGGCTTTTCCTCAGGTGCTATCCCTCTAGTAACATGGGATTCTACATCCACTCAGGGATGCTATATAAGAGAGAGAGAGAGAGAATAATATGAATGAGAAGATGAATGAATATGAATCTCCTAACTCATGGCAGTGGCTTCCTGATGAGTAGAAGGCAGTAACAACTGTAAGAACATTCAAAGGAGGAAAGATTACTGGACTTTTAAAGACTAAACAGGACTCAAGAAATTAAAGAGGTCATGAAATGGTGTTCCAAGTTTCAAAGAGGGGACTGGACAGCAAAAGAGAGGTGAAAAAGAATGATGGTACATAAGCCTTTTCAAAGATAATATCATATTTACAGGGGGCTAAAAATGAGGGAAGTTCTATTTCTAAAACAAGAGAACCAGTGAAGAAGGCCCAGAATAGGAAGACTCAGCCATAATCCAGCACCTGTGAGAATTATGCAGGGCCTAATAATATGACTGGCTGGAGGAAGGGAGGCAGAGGAGAGGGAGGAGAAAGTAATCATCATCGAGGACCACCCTGGGATCGTATGTTACCATCATCATCATCCTCATTACAAGTGCAAGAGCGAAAGTCAAACCAGTTCAAATAATTCCCCGTGGGAAAACAGTCACTATGAACCCTGACCTTGTCCAACACCACCGCACATACTCTTTCCTCTGCTACAATAGAAGGAGCTTTAAAATGTATGTAATTCACTTCCTGTTTTCTTTCTTTGTTTCATTTCATTTTGTTTTACCTAATTCCAGAAGCTTCTTGGCGCAGCCTATTTGCTGGTGTACACAAGCCAAATACAGGGGAGTGCCCACGTTGTTGATGTTACGGTCAAGGTTACATCCATAAGCTGCCAGGGCCTCGATGCACTCCATGTGGCCTGCAGCCCAAAGCAGGAGAAACAGTTATAACACAAGTTCTCTTAGATCGTTAAACACCTTCCCCATTGTATGTTTCAATCTGCCATTAACTTATCCGAGGGACCAAAAGCTGTTTCTTTTGCTCCGAATGGGGAATGATTTTGAACACTGTCATCAGGTAGTGGGTTGACCACAGATGTGGAACAGCACTTGAGCTGACTAGCATGGTAAGCAACCAGCAACCATTCGCCGTTTTCAACTGTTTGGGCTTTGTAATCAGTCCGAATATACAGAAGCAGAACTGAGAGTTAGGGAGAGGGATGGAGGAACAGGGACTGAAGGTGGACCCAAAGAAGAGAGGGCACAGTGTGGGCCATGGGACGGTGAAGCTCACTTACAACCTTACCAAGGACAGGCCCTGGGAGAGACAGGCCACAGTGGGCACACCCAGCAAAAGCTGCCCAATGCAACATGAGTGGGGCCCAATCAGGCAAACTAGGTTCCGTGAAAGCTGAGTTACTCCCTTTTCCTTGGTCTACAGAACATCATAGTTTAAACATCGCTCCTTTGCGTTTCTCATTAAACCATTTTAGTTCATGTACCCAGTGAATGTGATGAGTTAGCATGTCTCTTAATGGATAAATGTCAATGCTGGGGAGATCATTAAAATAAGGTTTGATCCAGTCAAATGGGGCTGCTGTAAGGAACATAGAAAGCTATTTTGTTAAAGCCACTGGGGAAACAGAAAGCCCTCTGGCAAGGCCTAGTGATGATGATGGAGGAAGAGGAAGATGAGGGTGGCGGTGACATTAGAGAAAAGCAAAACTTGTGATTTTATTTTTTGTCTCAGAGTTAAGAATATCAGAAAAATTGTGGCTTTAATAAAGAACTTTCCCAGATGAGTAAATTCTGGGATGTAATATGCAGCATGGTGACTACAGTTAACAATACTGTGTTATAGACTTGAAATTTGCTGAGAGAAGATTATAAGCATTTTCATTACACACACACACACACACACACACAATGGTAAGTAACTATGTGTTGGTGGATGTGTTAATTAACTTCACAGTGGTAATCATTTCACAATGTATACATTTATCACTATGTTGTATACCTTAAATGCTATACATACAATTTTATTTGTCATTAAAATTGAGGAGGAAAAAAGAATTACCCAAAACTGTATGTAACATCTTACATTCCCCCAAATTGAAAAGTTTGTTTCATTTAGCAAACTTAGGTAGCCCCGAAACAATATTCCTTAAGGCCCTAAAATAGAAGGATATGATTTGTTTGATAAAATAATGATTTTTATGGGGTCATGGGTTCAACAATATATTCCGTACATGTTGATGAGTAGTCTACTACAGCAGTTCCCAGACTTTTTGCACCAGGGGCTGGTTTCATGGAAGGCCATTTTTCCAAGGACCAGGGCAGGGTGATGGTTTCGGGATGATGCAAGTATATTACATTTATTGTGCACTTTATTTCTATTATTATATTGTAACATATAATGAAATAATTATATAACTCACCATATTGCAGAATCAGTAGAAGTCCTGAGTTTGGGTTTTGATATGAGTCTGCAAGCAACTGATTATGATCTCTGTGCAGTCAAACCTCTGCTCATGTTCATCTGCATTTGCAGCCTCTCCCCAGTGCTAGCATCACCGCCTCAGCTCCACCTCAGACCATCAGGCATTAGATTCTCATAAGGAGCGTGCAACCTAGATCCCTCACATGTGCAGTTCACAGTAGGGTTCACGCTCCTATGAGAATGTAATGCCACCATGATCTGACAGGAGGCGGAGCTTGGGCAATAATGTGAATGATGGAGAGTAGCTGTAAATACAGATGAAGCTTTGCTCACTCCCCTGATGCTCACTCCTGCTGTGCAGTCCAGTTCCTAACAGGTCATGGACCAATATTGGTCTACGGCCCTGGAGTTGGGGACTCTGTTCCAGAAATATGGCCTTAAATAACATTCTAAATGTTCTTGGAAGGTAGTTCTGAAACTAACTGTGTGTGCATCAGAATCCTCTGGAAGGCTTGTTAAACAAAACACAGATGCTCTACCCCACCCCGAGTTGCTGGTTCAGTAGGTCTTCCCTAAGGCCCAAGAATCTGCATTTGCACGCTAGGTCACACTGATGCTTCTGGTTCCGGGACCCCATCTTGACATTATTGCTCTAAAATCCACCTCCTCTTCCTTCTTTCTTTCAACAGTACAATCCCTTGAAGGAATGGCTGCGAAGCTGAAACTGTCAGCAGCTTTACCTCTCTTAGCAGCTTCGTGAATAGGAGATGCCAGATCGTTCACGTGGTGGAGGGTGGCTCCATGCTGCAGAAGCAACTTCACGCAATCCTGGTTGCCGCTGACACACGCGTAATACAAGGGAGTATGCCAGTCTGTGGTGATACCATTCACCTGGAAGGAAAAGGTCCACAAGGAAGACAGGTGTCTTGGGTTCGAATCTAGACTCTACCATTCCCAAGCTAGTATTCCATTTCTCTGAGCCTTAACTTCCACAGCTATAACATGGGAACAAAAACACCTAACTCCACAAAGTGGTGAAAAACTGAATGAGGCATGGACTCTAAGGCATCAAGAATGTTATCGGATGTTCTATCTGCTCCGTGCCCTCCCCCAGGAGCATGAACTGTGAAACCAGTTAGGATCATTCCAATATTTTACAAACTAATCTCTTTATTTTAAACATTCCATCCTCGACCCACCCCATACAAATCCAGTTTCTTCACAGCAGCCACTGTCATCTTTTAAAATTGTTCATGTACCATTACATTTTTAAAAAAAAACCCACATGATTTTCATACAAATGAACACATGCCAAAAACGTTTCTAACCTACTCATTAGTGAAGAAACCAGGAAGATGGTAAGGCTGGCTCACAGGAGAATTTACATAGCCAGTCAATGCAATGCTCAAATAAATTTGCTATACAAAATTGGTTAATGCCCCATAGGGCCATAAAACTGTAATATTTAAGGGCTATCTTTTCTAATGTTGGAAATCAGACAGAAACTTACATGTCGGCATCAAACTTCACAGGGGTTTGGGCTATAATTGAATAGGAAAGAGCAAAGCCAAACACAAATGCATTTTTCCATATTGTTTGGTGAACCTGTTAAATAATATTGTGAGGCAAGGCAAGGACTAGTGAGGCACAAAAGATGCCCAGAGATGCAAAATTTAAGGAGACACTCACTCCCAGGGTCACTAATGTACTGCACACCCGAGAGTGAGCAGCTCTTTAAAGTTTGCATCTTACGTACCTCTTGTCTTTCCTCAGTCCTGGCCAGGTTTCTAAGTGTTGGGTATGTTTTCTTAACCAAAATATAAACCTGATGATGCATTCACCTATGCTTCTCTACTGCTCTGAAGACAAAGCCTATTTTCTTGACATGAACAAGGGTGTTTGTATTCTGACCTCTCTCACCCACTCTCCTCTCCTGCTATAAGGAATAATTTGAAGTCACAAACTGTGCTCACTTTCACTTCCAGGCCTTTGTATTTGGTGTTCCCAGTGGGTGGGAAGTCCATATTTTTCCCTCCCACCACCCATTTAGCTCACTCACTCCAACAGGTCCTTGGGGTTTCAGCTTAGACATCATTTCCTGTAGAAAGCCTATTTTGACTCCTCTGTCCCATCAGAAATAAATGTATTAGGAACACTTCTATGAGCTCCCAACAACCTCCTCACTATTAAGACTTACTAGATTGTGACAGTTTGCAAAACATGGCCACAGGGGAAGCCGGGATGGCTCAGTGGGTTAAGCGCTCACTTTGCAGCGCCGGGGACCCAGGATCGAATCCCGGCCCGGGCCAGTGCGGACCCATGTGCTGAAGTGGGAGCTCCCCCAGTTCAGTTCTCTGTCTCTGTATCTCTCTCTCTGTCAAAAACAATAAAAAAAAATAAAAAAAAAAAACTTCTTAAAAAAAAAATTGGCCACAGATTCTCTGCACAATATGCAATGTAGCTTTGCAATTCTTCATAAGATGAAGACTATTTTTCCAATACTTGAAACTGGGCGTGTCCATGTGACTTGCTTTGGCTAATGGGTGGGACAGTAACAAATAGATTCCAAGCAGGGAGCTTGCCCTCTTTTGCCACTCTTATAATCCCTGTTACAACTTAAACAAGTCCAGGCAACCTGCCAAAGGATGACAGACCATACAGAGATCTTCTGGCTCTTCAGATATCTCAGCCATCCCAGTCAAGGTCACCATCCCAGTCAAGGTCATCATAAACCAGCCTGCTCCAGCCAACCTATCAGCTAACCTCAAATGCACAAAGTGAGCCCAAATGCAAAGGTTGAACCAGTCCAGACCAGAAGTGCTGTCCAGCCTACACAAGTAATTGTGAGATAAATAAATGGTTGTTGTCTTAAGCCATTAAGTGGGGTGTTTTGCTACACAATAAAAACTTACAGATAAAAACAGTGTATAATAGCCTGCTGTGACTGAGATGCTATGCATTCAACAAGCCTAATTCCTTTCTCTTGGGCACACAGCCATATTTCATTTCCCAGCTTCTCTAGTAATTATAGATTTGGCCTGAGATCTGGCCAATGAGGCATGGTACTACCTAGACTAGTCCTTAAGTTTTCCATGCACAATCCTCCACATCTTTTCCCCTTCCAACCACCTGGAATGGAGGCTACCTTGTTGAAAATAGTGGAGCAGAATGGAAGAAGCCTGTATTCCTGAATCACCCTTGGAAAGGAGTAACACAAGTGGCAACATCCACACTGGATGTCAGTTGAGCAAGAAATAAACTTTCATCGTATTATGCTACTGAGACCTCAAGGCTTTATCAGCTGAAACAGTGAGTGTTGCAGTCACTAAAATACCTGTTTATCTGGCTGTCTCCTCATTTAGTTTAAAAGTTCCTAAAAATCTTTATCCAGAGTTAGGCATATAATAAATGCTCAGTAAATACTGGTTGAGAGAATAAGAGAACCTCGTAATTAATTATCTGATCAGATTTCCCCATCACTTTTGAGCATGAGGAGACTTGGTGAACAGAAGACTACAGTTCTCTACTTTCAAATCCAATGACTTTGTGTCTTCCTTCTTCCTCAGGGATCCCTCATTCTGCCATCCTGATTCTCAATCTCCAAATAATCACCATATACCTTTTTCTCTTTTAGTCCTTCCAGTACTACAATAAGTTACAAAACTTTTTTTATTTCTCCCATTTTTCAGATGTAAACTCTAAAGCTCAAAGAATTAGTAAACTGTTCAAGTTTCCAATGTTAGTAAATGGGAGAGATGGACTGGGATCATCATTCAGATATGGAGCCAAATGTTCTGTTTTCTATAATATTTCACTACCTTCAAGCCACAGAAATGAAGACAGAAACCTAACAGCTAATTATTAGTAGTGACTATTAAAGAAAATGATATACTTGAACCATTACTTTCTAGCTAAAAATTCAGTATTTCATCTATTGCCAAAGCAAATAAGCTAGAAAGACGTAACACTTTTGAAAAACACACCTCTTCATATCTCAAATTGGGCTAATCAAAAGTGCTGAAAAGTATTCTGAAGGGATAAAAACAGTCATTTTTCATTCAGGGTTTCTAAGATGTTATTTGAGCTGCACTTACCTGAGCTCCATGCTCTAGTAAAATGTTGACACAAGAGGGATGACCTCTGAGACAGGCTTCATGGAGTGGGGACACATAATCTGATGTGATTAGGTTCACATTCCACCCCTGGGGGAGGGGAAATGGGCAGAGTAATGGGTGCAAAGAATCAGTTCCAGAGGGTTAGTGTTCAGCCACAAGTGGAGTACTATTACAATTCTTTCAAACGTTAACTTGGCTTAAAATCTGACAGTACACTATGATGTTGACAATGATAAAGAAAAACAACAGAAAATGGATCTTTCATACAACCACTCAGGAAAACAGTCTGACAGCATGGATTAGGATTGATACTACGGGAAGCTGGGATGGCTCAGCAGGTTAAGCACTCGCTTTGCAGCCCAGGAGCCTGAGGATCGAATCCTGGGCCCAGCCTATGCAGACCCATATGCTGAACAGGGGTGTGTCCCCAATTCAGTTCTTGCCGGGGCCTATGCGGGAGGCTCCTGGCCCAGTTCCTGCCCTGTGCAGCCCCGCGTCCACCTGTGGAGTGAAACTACATGGAAAACTGATGCTGTCAACTATGGAGACTGCTCTGGGCCCTCCCACTTCTCTCTGTCTGTCTTTCTGTCAAAAAAAGAATCGGTGCTACATATACCTGTTGTTACCCAGCAATTTGACTATTAGGTACTATATACACTCAAGACAGACTTTCATTTTGCTCTCCCTCTCTCTTGTCTTCTCACTTGTTGGCATAATTGTTTTGATGAGGTCCAGGGCAAGGAACTCTTTTTGCATGTATTCCTACACGGTTGGGCTTGCCCTGCTAGGCTCCAGCCTTTTGCTATGAGAAGAAAATTTCTTGTGTAGCCACTGGTCAAAGAAAGATGGGAACAGCTTGCAGCCAAGCCCCACCCAACATACATGCAAAGAGTCATTAACAAGAAACTTTTGTTGCATTATGCCAGAGTTTGGGGTGGTTTGTTACACAGGAAGATCTGAATAATAATGCAGATAGGTATTGGAACGCTCATTTTATGAAGGCAGAAATTGAGGTTCCAAGAAGATAATTTGCTCAAATAATGTGACAGAGCATCAATAAAAACATGGTTCTGGCTGATGTGCAGCAAACATATAAATACCAGATAAAGGAGTATTAGCCCAATTTAATAAGTGACATATGAAAGCTGCAGTGATCACTTTTCTGTCCCATCAAAATAAGGCAAATGTTTCATTTTATCCAAAACGCAGCTTACCTTCTTTTAGCTAGAGTTATGTGTTACTATCTATATTTCTATTTATAACAGGCTGTTGCTATCAAAACCAGCTTAAGATAGTGGCTTGGAATAGTCTGAAATTTTTCTTTAGAAATTGTTTTCTTATAGGAGGATTACTTAGTCTAGAAAGGTCCATGAAATTTGAATTTATTTTTAACAAAGCACATTTATTCTCACTAACCAGGGACTGAAATTTATCATGTCCTTAAATTATGTATTCAATTATGAATCTAGACAGCAAACCACACTAGTAATAGCAGTATATAGAACTATCATGGAGGAGAATTATAAATATTTTTATAATTGTTACAGGTATTTAAAATATCCAAAATATTATGTTCATCCTACTTAGAAATTATGGATAGTCATTAGAATCACTACTAAATCTTACTTTAATTCATTAATAAAGAAGTCCATATATTACCATATCACATATTTGTTGTTTAATATTTTGATAGGTTTCCTCTGTGTTGTGTTTTATGTATTTAAAATATTAGACTGAGAAGGGGCCCACAGACTGAGAAAGAGCCAAGTGCTCCTGACTTAAAAGATTTATTGTCTTTTCAGAGAACAGAACAGCCTGAACCAAAACTTTTTTAGAATGTTGAATGGTGATTTTTAACTGCTTTCTTAAAAGTGTCTTTGCTTAAGTTCCCCCAAATTTAAAACCAGCAAACCTCAAATTAATATGTACTTAAAATTACACCTCAGGACCAGAGAAATTAATATCAAACTGGACCACTATCAATTGGAGAGTCAAGCAAACTGAAAATGTCTTGAAAATTGTAAGATTGCATACTTAAAAAGACATTTTCAAACCAAATTTTTATTTCAGGGGTTTTCAACTCCAGCACTACTGACATTTTGGGTTGGAGAATTTTTTGATGTGCAGGTTTGTCCTGTGTGATGCAGTATGTTTAGTAACTTCCCTGGTCTCTATTATTAATAGATACCAGTATCAACCCCTCACCCCCCATTCCCAGTTGTGACAACCAAAAATGTCTCCAGACATTGTCAAATGTCCCCTAAGGGGCAAAATTATCCCAGTTGAGAACCAAAATAACATGATGCTTCTTAGGAACATAGTCTGTTGAATACAGTGAAGGCAACTTGAATGAACTAATTGGCCCATTATTTGTTCAATAGGTATTTATTGTAGTATCTACTGGGTTATAGAATTGTGCTAAGTTCTAATATTATGTCAGCCTCCAAATTAAAATAAAAATGGTTGGACAGGATGGGATTCGCCTCACTTTGCTGAAGAGGCATTTATATCTTCATGTGAGATGATTTTTTTTCAAAATGTGGTAAGCTATAGGATGTGCTTAATGTTTATCATTTTTTCCCCAAAAAAACTACATACGTGGCTGATGAGTCTCCTCAATGAGAGCAAACTCCCGTGGGTCGCAGCTTCGTGCAGAGGAGTCCGCTCAGACGCGTCATCTGTATCGAGAGGAGAGGGTTACATCCTGCTAAGGCACTTCAGACCAGAGGCACATCCGTGCTGGCCCAGAAGAGCCTACCAAGTCTTATTGGATGGAGATGTTGGAGGCAATCCGTGAAATCCCATCAGGACTTCAGCATTTCTCCCCTCTACTGAGGGTTCTTGTACACAGTTTATTTGAAATGTCTAAGTAGCTACAGAAAGAACTACCGCCAGTGTCCAAACAAGCACAAAAGAGGTCGACTGAGATGACAGATAGGTTACTGTACTTCCATTTACACACTGATTTCAAAGGCAAATGGTCCATTTAGTTCAGTGAGAGCTTCACTAATTACCAGCATTAATGTGTGAAGCTGTGGTTGCCAGTCTAGTTTCCTGCGTGAAATACAGACTTTGGCAACTCAGCAAACAGTGCCATAGACTAATAGTAGTAATCAAGTAATTACATACACCATTAGGCATGGAATCAAATCTAAACAGAACCATATCTATTTATGGATTACCTCCTGTCCCAGTATCAAGTGTAAATTAGAGTTCAGTTTGACCTTGTAAAGGGACGTTATTTCCCCCCCAAAGGCAATATGCTGATGTGGTTAAGAGAATGCTCAGAATTCAGACCTTCTTCCCCTGATCTGTGGGTCCCTCGACAGGCCCTAAGCTTGTTTCCTTCTCTGTAAAGTGAATATAGCAATATACTTACCCGTGGCTTAATATCTATTAGCTACTATTATTATTGTGTCTTACCACTAAAGAGAGAATCTTGATTACATTCCATAATCGTTGGTATTTAAAATAGCAGAGTTGTTCCACAACCATATGGAGGGAACACACATTCTTAAGAAGGAAGCCTGCAAGCCCTATTGAAGCACATTAAATGCTTTCCTCTCTCTTTCTAATGAGTGTGGACTTCTTCTGAATGAGGCGTAGAGCTGAATCTTTCTCATCTCAAGCTGTGTCTAATTTCCAGAACAAAAGCCGAAAGTGAGAATGTAAGGAGGCTCATCTGAGCTTGCTTCACCGCTGGCTCTGCCTGCTCCAGTAAAGACACCCCTACCCACAAACAAGGCAAAACAGTACCCGCTCCTGCCTTGTAAAGGAACGCTCTCTCCTAAAAGCTGAGATGACATGGACAACTTTGAAAGGCCATAAAGGCGGAGGCGAGAATGCTTTGTATTTAACATGTGTTGGCTGAGGTCTGCCTGCTCTGTGAAGCTAGCAATGTCCCGGAAAATCTGTCCCAGTGAGCAAATTACCATCCTTCCAGGTGGATTTATGAAGCATGTAATAGGTAAGAGGAAGCTGAGTGAGCCTGCCTGCACAATGCTCATGCAATGCTTTCCTTCTGGGCGCACTAAGGTACTTGAGGCACCTTAAGTGAAGTGGCTTTTCCTCCCCCCAAAACCTTATGCTCAGTAGTAACTGGGTGTCCTCAAAGCATTCTGTGAGGTCCCAAATTCTCTCAGGAAAAACACTGCTACTAGAGCCTACAATCCAGACTACAGATGAGAAAGATTTCTCTCCAAATTAGAATTAGGACAACTAACGAATTCTATCCTGTTGTTGCTAATGCAAAATACCATCCACACACAATCTTGAGTGAGAAGAGCTCAGAATTAGAAAAGCTTTTGAAAATCAGTCATAAACAGACTTGCAAATTACTCTTAATGGATCACCGGGTATGTGATGATTAATCTGTTTTTCCTTCCAAGTGCTCAGCTGCTAAGAAACAGTTGCCACAGTCCTCAACCTTCCTTAACACTACCTCAGATAATTAGAGGTGACAGCCTA
>PVKE010048611.1:0-11529 GCA_004027555.1 Craseonycteris thonglongyai | reverse complement strand
GTTACCTGGAGAAGGGGGAGAAGGGGGAGGGAGAGTTGTGGGGGGAGGGGGGAGTGGGCACCAGATATATGGTGGTAGAGGGGGAGCTGATTCTGGGAGAAGGGCACATAATGCGATGCATGGGTGATGTGATATGGACTTGTACTTCTGGAAACTACCTAATCGTTACCAAGCAATGTCACCCCATTAAATTTAACAATAAAATATAATAATAATAAAAAAATAATAATAATAAAAAAAATGAATCAAGAAGAATTGGATAACCTAAACAAACCAATCAACAGTAAGGAAATTGAAACCATCATCCAAAACCTTTCCTAAAGCAAGAGTCTCACTAACAATTTTACCAGGAATTGAAAGAGGAACTAACACCTATCCTCCTCAAATTTTTCCAAAAAATTAAAGAAGAGGCAACACTTCCCAGTGCATTTTATGAGGCTGTTACCCTAATACCAAAGCCTGGCAAGGATGTCACAAAAAAAGAAAACTATAGACCAATATCTCTGATGAGTACTGATGTAAAAATCCTAAACAAAATACTAGAAAATAGAATACAATAATGCACTAAAAAGATTATATATCACGATCAAGTGGAATTCATCCCAGGCGCACAAGGATGGTTCAACATATGCACATCGATCAATGTGATACACCACATAAACAAAATAAAAGATAAAAACCATACGATTATATCTATTGATGCAGAAAAAACATGCAACAAGATACAACATCCATTTATGACTAAAATACTTAATAAAATGGGTATAGAAGAAAAGTACCTCAACATAATAAAGGCCATATATGACAAACCCTCAGGGAATGTCATACTAAATGGGGTAAAACTGAAATTTTTTCCTCTACAATCAGGAACAAGACAGGGATGTCCTCTCTCACCATTACTATTCAACATAGTGCTAGAAGTTCTAGCCAGAGCCATTAGGCAGGAAAAAGAAATAAAAGGCATCCAAATTGGACATGAAGAAGTTAAACTTTCACTTTTTGTTTCTTTATATGACATGGTACTTTATATAGAAAACCCTAAAGACTCCACCAGAAAACTGTTAGGAATAATAAATGAATATAGTAGATTTGCAGGATACAAAATCAGTGTAGAAAAGTCTACAGCATTTTTATATGCACACAACAAAACTTCAGAAAAAGAAATGAGAGAAATGACACCATTTGTGGTAAAAAAAAAAAAAAAAAGAATCAAATACTTAGAAATAAACTTAACAAAGAACGTGAAAGACTTATATACAAAAAACTATAAGGCATTATCTTATTTAAGAGGAATTGAAGAACATACAAAGAACTGGAAGGATATTCTGTGTTCATGAATTGGAAGAATCAACATAGTTAAAATGGCCATATTACCCAAAGCAATATACAGATTTAATGCAATTACCATCAAAATCCCACAGACATTCTTTCAAGAAATTGATTAAAAAATTATCAGATTCATATGGAATGACAAAAGGCCCTGAATCGCCAAAGCAATCATCCGAAAAATAAAAAAGATAAGGCTGGAGGCATCATGCTCCCTGACTTCAGTCTATACTACAAAGTGTCAATAAACAAAACATCATGGTATTGGCAGAGAAATAGACATACAGATCAATGGAACAGAATTGAACACCCAGAAATTAACCCACAAATATATGGACAGATAATCTTTGACAAAGGAACAAAAAATATACAATGGGGAAAAGAAAGCCTCTTCAGTAAATGGTGCTGGGAAAATTGGAAAACCACATGCAAAAGAATGAATCTGAACTGTGAACTGTCACCACATACCAAAATTAACTCAAAGTGGATTAAGGACCTCCACATAATATTTGAAACTATAAAGTGCACAGAAGAAGCCATTGGCACTAAATTTATAGACCTGGGGCTCAGAGAGCATGTTATGAACTTGACTCCAACGGCAAGGGAAGTAAAAGCAAAAATAAATGAATGGGACTATATCAAACTAAAAAGCTTCTACACAGCAAAGGACACCATCAACTAAGTAAAACGGACACCAACCAAGTGGGTGAAAATATTTGCAAAT
Source organism: Craseonycteris thonglongyai (assembly GCA_004027555.1). Classification (NCBI taxonomy): domain Eukaryota; kingdom Metazoa; phylum Chordata; class Mammalia; order Chiroptera; family Craseonycteridae; genus Craseonycteris; species Craseonycteris thonglongyai. The sequence continues at coordinate 9,479 of PVKE010048611.1, read as the reverse complement.
AATGCCCCTGATAAGGAGCTAATATCTAAATTATATAAAGAACTCATACAACTCAACAACAGAAAAACAAATTATCCAGTTCAAAAATGAGCAGAAGACTTAAACAGGCACTTCTCTTATGAAGACATACAAACAGCCAACAGGTACATGAAAAAATGCTCTACATCACTAGCAATTAGGGAAATGCAAATTAAAACCACAATGAGATTCCACCTCACATCTGTTAGAATGGCTAGAATCAACAAGACAAGGAATAACAAGTGCTGGAGAGGCTGTGGACCAAAAGGAACCCTCATACACTGCTGGTGGAAATTTAAATTTGTACAACCACTGTAGAAGGCAGTGTGGAGATTCCTCAAAAACTAGAAATGAAATTGCCATATGACCCAGCAATCCCTCTCCTGAGTATCAACCAAAAAAAAACTTGAAAACCTTAATCCACAAACATATATGTACCCCAATGTTCATCACAGCACTGTTCACAGTGACCAAGTCATGGAATCAACAAAAGTGTACTCTGATAGTTGACTGGATAAAGAAGTTGTGGTACATTTACACAATGGAATACTACTCAGCAATAAGAAAAGATAAAATACAGCAATTTGTGACAACTTAGGTGGACCTTGAAACATCTTATTAAGAAAAATGAGTCAGACTGAAAGAATCAAGAAACATATGACCTCACATATAGATGGAATATAACATTGAAAGTAACAGAGAAACAAAAGCTCAAGGACACAATCAATAGTTTACTGGTTACCTGGGTGTAAGTGGGGAGATGGGTGGGAGAGCTGTGGGTAGTAGAGAGGGGGAATCAAATACATGGTTTTGGAAAGAAAGCTGATTCTGGGTAGTGAGCACATAATGCGATGTAGAGACAAGGTATTGTAGAATTGTACACCTGAAAACAATGTAAATGTTATCAATCAGTGTCACCCCAATAAATTTAACAATTAAAAAAAAGAGAAAATGCACTCATGCAAAGGGACACAACTAGAATTTTATAAAAACTCTAAAAGGCAGTTGACAGGGCACTTTGAAGTCCTTTTGTTCCAGGACAAAAAGGCAAGGGAATATTGTCCTTACAACTCCACTTATCTAAAGCATATAAAGCTACTATTATACAGAAGAAGCAAGAAGGAACATAGGAGTGGAACTTAGGTCATTCATCTGAGGGCTCTTTGCAATTCTGTTGCCCTACTGTGAAATGAACTAGTGTTGAAACAATAGCCTAAGAAGGAAATGGTTACCAGGGATTCAGATTGCCCCCCAAATTGGCTATAGATCATACCATTAGGCAAGCCTCCAAGGCTAACAGAGGCACCATATGAGGGCAAGAGAAATTTAAAGTGGAGTGTGAGGACCAGCAAGACCCTGTTACTCAGTGTTAGAATGTCATTCATCCCCTTTCTTTACTTTTAAAGTCCTCAGAAACAAACTCCTTCTGGAAGCCTGGGGAACCTGCTCTGCCAAAACATGTTTGGAGATGTGTATCCACACCACACTAGGGTGGATAGCAGAAGTGAAGGGGGTCCTTTATTGAACTCTTCTAGAAGAAGGACCTGCTGTTAAATCACAATAATCTTACTGATCATTACCTCTGTATCAGCTCTCTCCTTAGGCAGCCCTTAAGCAATGAGAATGCAGAGACACTAGGATGTGGCCATTTTTGTCTTAAGGAGGACTACAAAATGAGGTACTCCCCACTGAGTTCTGCTTTTATTATCCTCCTTTTCTTTTCCAGATATCATATCTACGTGGCATTTCAAAAGCTTTCAATGACCAATTATGCTTCCTCTCAGTGGGTCTTTTACCAGTAAATCTCTTGTACTCCTAACTCTGTTTCAGCATCTACATCCCATGTGATATGAATTAGCACAGCCTGTAAAATAAATATCAATAAAATGCATATAATTATTATTAAAAAGATCAATTATGAGCAAAAATTTTCTCTAACTTTGTAAATGGCCTTCACCTTTTTTTATAAACTTTTGGAAAATTATTTTTTTAAGAAGAAACAAATATTCAAATAAATAAGACAAAAACTACCCGAGATTCTAAAATCATGACTACCTCATATCATCAAGAAATGGGAAACTTTAAAGTTTGTTTCCCAGTGCTTAAAAATGATAACAGTACCTGTTGACATGACATTTTTATTTTAGGGAAAATAAAGCAAAGCTTTAAATCAAAGATATGTGATAGATGGATAGATGGATAGATAGATAGATAGATAGATAGATAAATAGATAGAAGACAGATAGATGTTAAGTAGATAAATGATTGATGATGATGATTATTAGATAGATGAAGAGAGAGAGAGAGAGAGAGGAGAAAGAGAGAGAGATTCAAGCAGATGATAGATTGTCTTCAAAAGATTTGAGGAACAAGGCACCTTTAGAATCATGTTCTGGGGGAAGCCGGGATGGCTCAGTGGGTTAAGCGCTAATTTTGTAGCGCCTGGGACTGAGGATCGAATCCCGACCCCGGCCCGTGCGGACCCATGTGCTGAACTAGGGAGTTCCCCCAGTTCAGTTCAGCTCTCTCTCTCTGTCTTTGTATCTCTCTCTCTCTCTCTCTCTGTCAAAACAATAAAAATTAAAAAAATAAATTAATTTTAGAATCATGTTCTGTAGGTAAAAGCAAAGAAATGCTGCTATTTTTTCCATTAAATTACTTTCATATGAAACTACCAAGTTGGCTAGGTTATATACTTTCATCTTCCCCCAACAATTAAGATGCCCGATCAATTTTTTGTGAAAATATTTCTTGAATCTTTTCCTTCAATCCTTTACTTGAGCCCTACACAGGTCCTCATTAGCTCTCACCTGGATCCTTAAAATAACCTCCTATCTGCTTTTGTGATTCAAATATTTCTCTCAAAGAAAATTCTATATGACAGCAAGTGTGATTTATTTGAAACACTAAGGTGATTATGTCTCTCAACTGCCAGTAACCTTAGCAAGCCTTTCATTTCTTCAACCCCATCTATATGTACAGCGGCTATTTTTCTATACTTCCTATGGCAGGTCATTTTTCTACTCTCATATTGTTTCTTCTGCTGGAATGCTCCCTTTACAACTACCATACCCTACCATCTTCTTTTCCTTTCCACCAGACATTCCATTCTTTTTTTTTTTTAAGATTTATTTTATTATTTTTGACAGAGAGGGAAACAGAGACAGAGAGAAGGGGGAGGGCCCAGAGCAGTCTCCATACTTGTACATTATCCGTTTTCAACATGGTTTAAGTCCACACAGATGGGCAGGTGCTGCACAGGGTGGCAACCAGGCTGGGGGCCTCCAGCTTGGGGGGCATGCCCCCTTAGCAGGTGGCCAAACTGGGGGCCTCCCACATGGGAATACTGCCCTGGCAAGAACTGAACTAGGGACCTCCCATGTGGGAAGCACACCCCAGTTCAGCATATGGATCCACAGGGGCCAGGACTGCAAAACAAACGCTTAACCTGTTGAGCAATCCCAATATCCCCCAAAGACCCCCATTTTTTTATCCTGGCTAAATCTTATTCAATAATCAGGACTCACATCAGATATTACCTTAAAAGTTTTTCTGACCCTGATTCTTCATGATCTCTCAGGTAGAAGTTCACATATTAAAGTTTTGGGTCCCCTCAGCACAATATGCTAGTGTTTATCAGAGCTTTGACATGTTGCTTTGAATCTTTGGTCCTATATACTATTGACTTCCTCCATTCTATAACTTTAAAGAGGACATGCACTTGGCTTTTTTATTTATAGTGTCAGGTATAAGTGGAGATTCATGGCATGTACATTGAATTGAGGAATTATCAAACAGAAAATTCATTAACAACCATTTTATACAAAACTTCTAAAATATTAACTGCCATTTTAAAGCAATCCTACCTCTAGAAAACGTTTGACTCTTTCTGTACTCTCAGAGAGTGAACCTTACTCCCTCTTGTAGCACCTCGATAACTTGCATCTCAGAGAAGCTAGGATGGCTCAGCAGATTGGGTGCTTGCTTTGCAGTCCTGGGATCCAAGGATTGAGTCCTGACCCCAGCACCTGCAAACCCATATGCTGAACTGGGGTGTACTTCCCATGTGGGAGGCCCCCAGTTTGGTTCTTGATAGGGCATGCTCTCTGTGTGGGAGGCCCTTGGCCCCATTCCCACCCTGCATGGCCCTCATCCACCTGTGTGGAACCAAATCATGTTGAAAACTCATGACATACAACTATGGAGACTGATCTTGTCCCTTCCCATTCTCTCTGTCAAAAACAGTAAAATAAATCTTAAAAAAAAAACAAAACTTACGTCTTATTAAGCACAAAAGTAATATTTTATTTTAATTCATCTCTATATATTATTATCCCCCATTTGGTGCAATGAGATGAGCTATTTCTTATGCATTCTTACATATTCATGGTTTAACACAGTAGCTTACACACACTACACTCATTATAAATTACTTGTTTAAATTGAGAAATCTCAGTCATTTTAACTCTGTTAATAGGAACCATTTCAACAAGACATAAGAGGTAGCAAAGTACACTGGACACTTCATTAGTCTCAAATTACCTCTTGCCTCTAGTGAATTGATTTTCTTAAAATAATTTATTTGGAGACTAACTTCCAAATAAAATTGTTATAAAATAAAAGAAACATATATTTAAGAACTGCTTTGAATGTCAAAAGTTCTATAGAAATAAAAAAATGTTGAGTGGTATTCTATTAATTTTTATCACCATCATTGTCATCCTGCTGACTATCATATGCTGTTGAAAGAGGTATGCTGAGTTGGATGCCTATTGAGAATGTGAGCAGAGCCCTGTGCAGCAACACCAGTAGAAGTAGTGGGAACACATTCATTTCAAAGGATGTCTGTTATTTCCTCCATTGCATTGTATAGTCCCGTATGTTCTTGCCCAATTAGCTTCTCAGTTCAGGAGTATAGTTTGTGACCTCAAAGATTCCTTTGAACAGGAAATTTGTCTGGAGAGAAACTAGACCTGAGCCAACCTTGCTGGGTGAGGCCAGACCATGGATTAATTGCACACCACTGAGTCGGGGGAATCTGGGGTTAATTCCCCAGCGATCTGGATCAAGGCGTATAGAAGTGCCAAAAAGTCTCTTACAGTTTCCAAATAAACAAATTTGTGAACATTTTTATTTTTTTTTAATATACACAATCTATTCTATTCTTCATTTTTTGGGGTTGTGCTATATCTTCACCATTTTTCTTAAAATATATATTTCAATATAGCCACATTTCTTTGACCATTTATGTTCCTATCACCTTAGAAATAATTTTTTTACGAACATACCAATCAGATAAAATATTTCCCACCAGACATATATTTACTCAAATTGCATTAGAAAAGAAAATGTTTTTATACTGTGAACCAGAAGAGATGCTGGCAGTAGTAAATCCAATTTAAGAAGCTTGCGTTTTTTGTGTTAAATGGTAAAATATATGACAGGGTATGTTCTTGCTATTAGTGAGTGGATAGTCCTGTAAAGTAATCCAGAATTAGTTGCTTAAGGAAAGATATCATATGCCAAATCAATGTCGCCTCAGGTTGGTACCACCTTTCCCTGTCCTTTTAAGTGAAGATGCCTATGAGGTTTCACTAAACTGAACCATCTGACACTTCTGATTCTTTTGCTCTATGCTTCTTCTGACAGTCTTTAAAATACGAACTATCAAGCAGTTTTTAAAATTTCAGTGACTTTATAGTTCTGGATTAAAGTAGTCAGAAAATTGTGACAGCAACTTACTGATTATTTGAAAATTGTTGTTTATTAAATATATTTTCTTTGAAATTTATCAGTATTGGATTATTTTTCAAATACTACAATGCTCTGATTGAAATAATTTCTGTAATAGTAGATTTATGGATAAAACAAAGAGTCTTTGAGCTTGCTGGTTGCCAGAATAAATCCTGAGGCACACTTGCCCTTTTTTTGATCACTATTTTTTTTTCTCAGTTTCTATACATGCCACACTCATATCTCCAGACCTCAGAGACTATTTAGAAGCTACTGATTTTCATGAAGACAAGATTAGGCTTGGAACCCAGTAACAATATGTATTGAAATTCAATCAAAATAATTATATCCCAAATTATTTACAAAATATAGAAATCATAGAAGTCCCCCTATTATGTGATTTAATCAAATAAACTGTGGTCTCCTCAGGCTATTCAGATCCTCTTTATTAGACTCAATGTTTATAGATTATGTTTTTAAAGGAAAATACGTAATAAGAATGTGGTAACTCTGTTTCTAAGTGTTTAAAAATTTGTTCAGAAAGGCATAATTTTCCTAGAGAAATGTTTCTTTTGCTTTTCAGAAATAAATTCTCTATATGTGGTGCTAAATTTCAAAGCAATAGGTTTGACAAAGATCTGTCACACAGTCCACATGGGCAAGTGAAATATCACATTATTCTGGGCATAGATTACATTATCGTCTCCATTAACTGTGTGATCCTAAAAAAAAAGCTAATTCTCAAACTACTCTGTTTTTAAAATCTGAAGAATGAATATATTATATGATCATGTGTTAAGTGTGTAGCAAATAGTTTTATTGCCTGTATTGTAGCCATTAAGCTTTTTCAGGTAGTAATGTCACATAAAATAATATCACTTCCAGTAAAAAAATACACAATAGCCAAGAAATGAAATTCATACTTGCAAGCTTTGTATCCCCACACAGTGATCCCTATACCATTTATTTCCCAGTCTTCCGTTTGTTTTTACACATAGAACACTGTCTAGAAGGAGGACCTCAATTGTTAATGCCGTTACTCCTGAATGGTGGGATTTGAAGACTGTGTATTTTTCCCATGTTCTTATTTGAAATTTCTGGCTTTAATATTTTTGGGAATAAATATATTTCTTTTTTGGCAAGCCAAAGAGAAGGAAGAAAATACCCATAGATCCCTCAAGAATTATATTATTGTTCTTAAAAAGAGGTATCTTATCTGCTGACTTCAGATAAGAATTCTGTTTCATTCTTTCATTGATCTAACAGTTTTAGAGCTAGTGTGTGTGTTTGCACACACATGTGTGTGGTATGTGTGCATGTGTTTGGTTATTGTTGGATTTGTTTGTGTTTTCATGAAACAACAAAAAAAACCTCAAAGTATTTATATGGACTTCAGTAAGTGAAACACTGTCATTAGTATTAGATTGATGTTAATTCATTGCTAAGATTTAATCATGTGTGCTACTGCTCTCTTCTCACATAATAGACTTTTAAAATTAAGTATAAACACAGTCAGAATACCTCTTCACACAGAGCTTCAAATATCCAACGCAAATTTGTCATAGATGGCCATCAAGTTTAAAGAGTACTTGCCAACACAAATTTTCAAAAAAGGGGAAGCTGGGATGGCTCGGTGGGTTAAGCACTCGCTTTGCAGCCCTGGGGATTGATGATCAAATCTCAACCTTGGCCCATGGGGACCCATATGCTAAATTAGGGTGTGCTTCCCATGCAAGGAGGCTCCCTGTTTGGCTCTCACCCCGGTTTGGCCCCCACCCCGGTTTGGCCCCTGACTCAATGGGGCATGCCTCTCATAAAGGAGGCCGTAGCCAGGCGTGGCGAACCTTTTGGCAATTGAGTGCCCAAGTTTATGAAATGAGAGTATACTCGCTCGACTCACGTGCCAACCCATCGAGTGAGATAAAGGTATCGATTATTTTTATGTCTATAAGAGGCATAGGATGTTTTTATAACAAAAAACAATAATTCCGCATGTCGAAATAATTGCTCCGCGTGCCACTTTGGGCACATGTGCTACAGGTTTGCAACCTCCACCCTAGGCCCAGTTCCTGTCCTGTGCAGCACCTGCCTACCTGTGTAGAATGAAACCACGTCAAACACTGATGACTTAAACAGCTATAGAGACTGCTCTGGGTCCTCCGCCTACTCTCTGTCTCTTTCTGTCTCTCTGTCAAAAACAAATAAATCCTAAAAAAACAACAACAACAAAAAAAAAACATTAAAAAACAAAACCCAAGATCTATAGCATATTATACAAGCACTCCATGGTCTGACCCTTTCATGTCTAATGATGATCCTTCATTTTAGCCATGCTAGAATACTTTGCTAAAATATCTTGTCTACTCATTCTGTGTCAATGTGCATGCTATTTCTTCTCTATAATTTGTCCTCCTGTTTACTTTTGCCAAAGAGATGAATACATGTTCATCTTTTTTTCAGTTCACATGTCAACTCCTCCATAAAACCACGGTAACTTTCCAGGAAGATCCTTTTTAGTTGGTTCTTCCAGAGTGCTGAGTACATGCCTCATTTTTAACATCTATTTCTCTCTTATAAGTTTCTGTTTTTTTCCTCCCAGATTGTAGAACAGTACAGGCCCAAGTTAGGTTTTGTTCTTCTTGCAGTTCTTCGGTTTAGCAAAGTGCTTGAAATCAAGTATCATAAATAAATGGCTAGATAAATTAATTGCCATACTTCACTCTTTTAAATTTAAATATTAAAAAATCCTGACCAAAGATAAAGTAATCTGATTAAAGACTGTTACTTGGGATAAGCTAAATAATGCTATAGAAACAAAGAAGCTCAAAATCTTACAGCTTTACTTCCTGCTCATGTCAAGTGGGCCACAGATCACAGCAACTGTCTATAGACCGTTTATCTTCTCAGAGATCCAGGCCCAAAAGATCTTTATCACACTGTAGCTTTCCCATCAAAAATCTGTGACATCTTCAATTGACATGATGAGAAAACAGTGCAAAGGGCACCCTAGAGTTCATGAAGTGCTAGCATCCAGAAATATTACAGTTCATGCTCACTCGACCCCATGAACTGGAATTCGCTGCATAGCTACACCAAAGCACACGGGGTAGGGGCATTGTAACACAGACATACCTTGTCCTCTCCTGCTTTGCTATACAGCGATCCCTCGTTTTTCGCGGGTAATGGAGACCAGAGCCTTCCGCGAAAGCTGAAAAACCGCGAAGTAGGATTTGCCCCTAGGAATTTTCGTGTATGCGGGTACAAGAATGTTTTAAATATGTAAACAGTATTCATACTTTACTCATTTAAGACAAAAATTACAACAGTATACGTATTTACTTAAATGTGTCAGTGCTAATTAATAAGGTTAATTACAAAACCTTATACAGTGATAAACATGAATCAACATTGCTTTCTGAGAGAGGCGAAGGGTCTTGTGTTGGTGGCGGAGGAGAGGCTCTCACATGACTCGTAGAAGCTTTAGGCTCACTCGGAGACTCTTCTGCTGGAGGCGCTGACGGTAGAGCCGGGGGCTTTACCTTGGAGAGAAACATGGTGATGGGTAGTTGTTGTCTTTGTTTTTTCTTTTCCTTCAAAATTCCCCTGTACAAGGACATAATCCCGTCAACGCGATTGCTGAACTCGACAGCTCGAACCATATTGTCGTCAATGTCTTGTGCAAATTGTTGCATCGCTCTTGCCATGTTGCACAATTGTTGCAGATTCTC
>PVKE010048610.1:0-11529 GCA_004027555.1 Craseonycteris thonglongyai | reverse complement strand
CAGGAAGTACTTGGAAAGAGCATTTGAAATTGTTAGCTTCTATAGCCCAGGTCTGAGTCTATTTTTCCCTCATGCACAAAGCAGCTATAGATAATCCACACCGGAAGGATGTATGGAGCTATAGTTGAAACAAGAAAAACCAGACTCAATTTAAAACAAAGAGTTTGGTAAACAACTGTGTGCTTGGTGCTTTATTTGAAAGTCCCAAGAATATTACATTAGTACTCATGGCTGATAACCAAGTTAATCTTTTTCAAAAAGGTCAGGGTTGTTTCACATTTAAGCCAAGTAATATCAAGGCATGCACTGGGTTGCATGTATTTGGGCTGCAATTTAGCTCTTAAAAATATGATGGCCCTGGAGGTTCCAGCCATTAGCTGCCATCACCTGTACTTGCATTGGAGAAGGACTAGGACACCTCGTCAATGTCATATGCCCCTACTAAGAAGCTGCTTCAGAAAGAGGCCAGGAAAAGGACAAACCTGTTCTGGGGTTCAGGCTTTTGCTCTGTGTAGATCAAGCCCATCAGACCTGCGGCCCCAAGCCACATGTGCCCCGGGATGATAGCTTTGAATGCAGCCCAACACAAATCAGTAAACTTTCTTAAAACCTTATGACACTTTTTTATGATTTTTCTTTTTTCTTGTTAGCTCATCAGCTATCATTAGCGTTAGTGTATGTTATGTGTGTCCCAAGACAATTCTTCCAATGTGGCCCAGGGAAGCCGAAAGGTTGGACAGCCCTGGTGCAGATCCATCCATTAGCCCACCATACATCTTTGTGCCAGATTTCACCCATTCGCAAACCGCAGCCTGCACATTGTGATATCACACTCCCTCCTGGATGGGTCACCTATAAATTGAGACCCCAACCAAACATTCTTGATAACACCTCTGCTCACCACTGGATGTGGTTTTCTGACCATTACACCCCCGGCATATGCTCTTGGATTTAGATTTTTGCTTATACAGTGTTCCCTCGCCACTTTGCGCTTCATGTTTTGCGGCTTCAGTGCTTCGCGGGTTTTTCCAAAATATTCATCAAAAAACAAAAATGAAAAAATACAACCATGTCGGCAGCCACATGGCGGAAAGGAGCGTTGTTTCACGTTGATGCGCGAGAGAGAAAGAGTCTCCGAGGGAGCCTAAAGCTTCTACGAGTCACGTGAGAGCCTCTCCTCCGCCCCCCACACAAGACTCTCCGCCTCTCTCAGAAAGCAATGTTGATTCATGTTTATTACTGTATAAGGTTTTGTCATTAACTTTATTCATTAGCACTGACATGTTTAAGTAAATACGTATACTGTTGTCATTTTTGTCTTAAATGAGTAAAGTATGAATACTGTACATATTTAAAACATTCTTGTACCCGCATACACGAACATTCCTAGGGGCAAATCCTACTTCGCGGTTTTTCAGCTTTCGCGGAAGGTTCTGGTCCCCATTAACCGCGAAAAACAAGGGGTCACTGTATCTCAACATTTGATTTAACATACCAGGCTCTGACCTCACCCTCAGACAACATAACACAGTGATTGAGGTACCCTGGGCCAGATAACCTGTATTCAAATCCTGGCTCTATCATTCTTCTAACTATGTAACCTTGAGAAAGCTTCTTTACTGCTCTCTGCCTCTGTTTCCCCAGCTACAAAACGAGGATAATGATAGCAGTATCAAAGAGTTTTGAGAATGAGTTGGGAACTATAAAGCACTTAGAAAAGAGCCTAGACCATAGCAATGCTCAGTAAATGTCAACAATGATTATCTTTAGATTTGCTACCAAAGACATGCTGCCTCCTTACTTCCTAATTTGGCCCCTCTATAGGGACACGTAGCTAGTGCAATGTCTAAGTAGATGTAGTATTTTTGCCCTGTTTAACATATGCTGTCATGGAACTGCTCACCATAGACTTGATAACTCATGCTATATGGAATGTGCACAGAGCTCTCCTGAGCTTATAAATACCTCCTAATTTTCCTAACATGTAGACTAAAGAGATATGTAATTTCTTGTCAAGTGCCAAATAATAGGATACATATCACTTTCTAGTACATGTTGTTTAAAACACCCATGGTTTTCCATGATAGAGATGAATTAGAACAAGCTACCTACTAAAGACCTAAATTCTTCCCTAATTTTGAGTTAAGAGCTTGTCTATTACCAATGTCAGAAAACCCCAGGGGGACTCTTAACTAAAGCAAATAACTGAGCTGTGTTTTCCTTATAGGCAATGGCAGAGTATGTACCGTATTATGAATCTTCATTTAAGTGGATCAAGAAAGAAGAATAATGGCATGGGGCTTAGCGAAAAAAATTAAAAAATAATGCTTTCCTAACATATTTTAGGCATATGTTTTCAATCAAATTAACCAGCTAACATGTTTTCAATCAAATTACTAAGTCATGGTGAACTTATAGATGAAAAGTAAAAGACTGAAAAGAAGCATCTAGTCAGCTAAAAAGACAGCAAACAGGATAAATATTAAGTTTCCAGTTAACTTCACTTTGTTTCAAATTAAATGTGTACAAATACTGTCCAAAACCACCCTGTGCAAAGGGGCATAAAAGATTACACATTTTATCTAATAGATGCAGCACACAATAATGATCCATATGTAAAATTCAGTTATCGTAGTGAACAGAAAAGCTGACACTGCAGACATTAAAGCTACAGCTGCGTCCTCAAGCATATCTCTAAAGATGGTCCATTGATGAGACAAGGCAAAATACACAATCCACACAGACGTATGAAGGCTAGTACACTTCATTTGTGGTCATGCATATTTTTTTTCAATTGAGGATGGGATATTCTTGCTAAAAAGTAATTAATGAAAAATAGATGAAAGAAGGCTGCTTTTACTTGATGGTATCTGTTTGACTTGACAAATTAATAAAATAAATTAGAATGGACAGAAGTCCTTCTGAATAAATGATCTGAACATTAAGAATATGATCATAAGGAAAGCTATTGTATGAGCTCATGTCTCTTGATTGAAATGATTTTTTTCAACTGAATTATATACTTTATTGTTTTTAATTTTTTTTTTTCAATTACAGCCAACATACATTATATTAGTTTCAGGTGTACAACATAGTGCTTAGGCATTGATATAACTTACAAAGTGACCACCCCAATAAATCTAGTACCCATTTGACACTATGCATAGTTACTACAATATCATTGGTTGTATTTCCTATGCTATACTCTACATAAGGAGTATCCAACCTTTTGGCTTCTTTGGGCCACACTGGAAGAAGAAGAATTGTCTTGGGCCACACATAAAATACACTAACACTAACAATCGCTGATGAACTAAAAAAAAAAAAAAAAAAAAAAGTTGCAAAGAAATCTCATAACGCTTTGAGAAAGTTTAAATTTCTGTTGGGCTGAAGGTTGGACAAGCTTGCTCTACATCTCGTAACTGTTTTGTAACTACCGAATTGTACTTCCTAATCTCTTCCCTTTTCTCACTCATTTCACCAAAACCCCTCCCATCTGGCAACAATCAAAATGTTCTCTGTACCCATAAGTTTGTTTCTGTTTTGTTTTGTTTTTATTTTGTCTTTCATTCCACATATAAATGAGATCATAAGGTATTTGTCTCTCTCTGACTAACTCCACTCAGCACAATATCCTCTAGGTCCATCCATGCTATTGCAGATAGCAAGATTTCATTATTTTTATGGATGAGTAATACTCTAGTGTATAGACGTACCACCTCTTCTTTATCCATTCATTCACTAATAGATAGCCATGTTGCCTCCATATTTTGGCCATTGAAAATAATTCTGCATTGACTGTATGGCTATACTGTTTGAAGTAGGGATTTGGATTTTTTTCAGATTAATACCCAGAATTAAGATTACTGGGTTCTTCTTTGTCTCTTGTTATAGCCTTTGTTTTAAAGTCTATTTTGTCTGGTATTAGTATTGCTATCCCAACTTTTGTTGTTGTTGTTGTTTTCATTCTTGTGAACTATCTCTTTCCATCCCTTTACTTTCAGCCTGTGTGTGTCTATAGATCTAAAGTGAGTCTCTTGTAGGCAGCATATGTAAGGGTATTGTTACCTATTCAGCCACCCTATCTTTTCATTGGAGCATTAAATACATTTACATTTGAAGTAATTGCTGATAAATATGTAGGAACTGTCATTTTCTTATTAATAATTTTTATATTATCTTCATCATCTTCTTCTTAAAGAAGTTCCTTTAACAATTCTTGTAGTACTGGTTTGGCGCTAATAAACACCTTTTGTTTTTTCTTGTCTGGGAAGCTCTATTTGTCCTTCGATTACAAATGATAGCTTTGCTGGGTAGAGTAGTCTTGGTCCTAGGTCCTGCTTTTCATCACTTTGAATATGTTGTATTAATCCTTTCTGGCCTGCAAAGTTTCTGTTGAGAAATCAGCTGACAGTCTTATGGGAGCTCTCTTGTAGGTAACTAAACGATTTTCTCTTGTGCTTTTAAGATTTTCTTTGACTTTAAACTGGCATTTTAATCATAAAGTGTCCTGGTGAGGGCGTCTTTGGGTTCATTTTGTTTGGGACTCTGTACTTCCTGGGCTTATATTTCTATTTCCTTTGCCAAGTTATGAAAGATTTCCATCATTGTTTCTTCACATATGTTTTTAATTTTTTGATCCCTCCCTTCTCCTTCTGTCACCCACATGGTGTGAATGTTGTTATGATGTTGTTCCAGAGACCCCCTAAACTATCCTCATTTTTTGGATTTTTTCTTTTTGCTGATCTGATCGGGTGTTTTCTGCTATCTTATCTTCCAAATCACTGATTCAATCTACTTCATCCAACCATTGTTGATTCCCTCCAATGTATTCATTTCAGTTATTATATTCTTCATTTCTGACTGGTTCTTTTTTATGTTTTCCATCTCTCTTTTTATGTTTCCTATCTCTTGTTGAAGTTCTCCCTGAGATCACTGATTATCCTTATAATCAGTGTTTTGAACTCTGCATCTGATAGATCGCTTGTCTCCATTCTGTTTAGTTCTCTTCTGAAGCTTTGTTCTATTCTTTCATTTCAGGTGTGTTTCTTTGTGTCTCCATCTTGGCTGCCTCCCTGTGTTTGTTTCTACGTATCACATAGAGCTGCAATATCTCCTTATCTTACTAAAATGGTCTTATGTAGTAGGTGTGTTGTAAGGCCCAGTGGCACAGTCTCCCTGATCACCTGAGCCAAGTGCTCCAAGTGTGTCCCTTGTGTAGGTTGTGTGTGCCCTTCTGCTATAGTTGAGCATTAGTTGCTGTTTGCATGTCAGTAAGAGGGACTGACCCTCAAGCTGACTGGTTGTGAAGACTGGCCTTAACTACAGTGGAGGAACTGATGTGCAGAGGTTGACCCTATGGAACAGGATTCACCTTAGCAGGGAGGGCTCTGGTGCCCAACCCATCTGCCCTTCGGGTGTGTCATACTTGGAGACAGTTGAGTGGTGCTCTGGCTTGGTCTGAAGCTTGCCACTGGATGTTTGGTTCTGAGGTCTTTTGAAAGGAGCTCTGTTGCAGGCCAAGATCAGCCATTGCCTATACTCTGTTCAGGGCCACCTCATATGAACTACATAGTGATCTGAAGGTGGCTTTAACTTATGCTAGGCTTGAAGGGAGAGGCTAAGCTACAAACGAAGGCTGCCACTAGTCCTGGGCTGAGGCCAGACACTGCCTGTTTGGATTTTGTGAACCTTTGAGAGATTTTAGGGAAGTCTACAATATGATCCAAGATAGGCCATTTGTATGGAAAAGCCTATGGAAATGGCTTGGTTGGACCCAAAATCTGGGTGGAGCAGAGTCTTAGAATCACCAAGGTGTGGCAAATGATGTTATACAGGTTGATGAAGACTTGGAGATGGTGGCTGCCTGTGGTTGAATGCTGGGTAGGGAAAGGCTCAACAACAACAAAACCAAACAAAAAAAACAATGGCTTCTGCCAGTTCTGTCTGGGAAAAAGCTGCCCCTTTAGCCCTTGCCCTGAAGCCAGATTCAGTTCCTCCCTGTATGTCCCTGGTGCTTTTATATATAGCTGCTGTCCTAGTATGGGAGTTCAAAGCAAGTGAGTCCATCAACGAGTAAGTTCATGTGTAGGCCCTTTAAGAGAAGCTCCTGGATTCCAGCAGCCTCTCTCTCATTTAGCCCCAATCTCCACTGGTTTTCATAGCCAGAAATTGTGGGGACTTCTCTTCCTGGCATTGGAAATCTGAGCTGGGGAGCCTGATGTACAGCTGGGACCACTGGCTCCTGATGGGGGACCCCCACAGCTGAAATATTTCTCCTGATTTTTAACTGCCACACATCCATATGGGACCAGAGTCCTTTCAGCATCTCCACCTCCCCTACCAGTCTTGACATAGCTTCTTCGATATCCTTAGTTTAAGGACTTCTATTCAGCCAGACTTTAGGTGATTCTCAATGATGGTTGTTCTGTAGTTTAGTTGTAATTTTGATGTGGTCATGAGAGGAGGCAAGCACATCATTTACCTACTCTGCCATCTTGACCAAAAGCCTGAATTATTAATATATAAAAGGATTTTGTACATTGCTTTTATATACCTATAATCTGAAAGGTATATAATTTGGCTTCCTGTACTTAGGAATCATATAAAGTTAAATGATTAGTACATATTAATAATCAAATGACTCCATTTTCTATTTTTTCACCAAAAAATCACATAAGTTGGCCATATTTAAAAGAACATAATTGGATGATTAACACCTGAATATTATCGGCTGCCTAAAAGTACATTTTTTTTATATATATATATTTTTTAATATTTATTTATTTACTTATTTATTTTGACAGAGAGAGAGAGAGAGAGAGAGAGAGAGAGAGAGAGAGAAAGAGAACTGAACCGGGGGAGCTCCCAGTTCAGCATATGGTTCCACACGGGCCAGGGCCGGGATTCGATCCTCAGTCCCCGGCGCTGCAAAGTGAGCGCTTAACCCACTGAGCCATCCCAGCTTCCCCTAAAAGTACATTTTTATAATTCAAATTAATAAAATTATTTCAATTTAAGAATTTATGTATATTTTGAATTTATATGGCTCAAAGCCACCTTCTGACCTATAGTCTAGAATAGACATGCATACTTCTGTTGGTATGTGGATATTCTATATAGAAAGATCATTCTAATCCAATATAACTTAAATTCAAGGTCATATGTATTTTCAAATATTGCATGTGAAAGAATGACAAAAATAATCACCAAAGTCTAAAGTCTGAACCCATGTATTCAAAATTATGTGAAATTGGAACCAAGGCATTTTTAACAACAGTAACAAAAAATCAAAATTACTTAAGATAAACTCTCATTTTTGCTAAAATGAGAAACTTTAATATGTTAAAATGCAAATTTTGATTGAAGTACAAAATACTCCAAAATTGGTTGTTAGATTAAGATTGCAATTTTCAAAGGAAGTATCTGAAAACCATATGACTCTTAAACCCTTCAGCTACATTGGCATGAGTCAGTTTTTAGAGATTAACATAATAAAGATGGAAAGAGGATTTTGGGGACAGTTGCTACGCATGGTAAACCTGCAAACCCTGGTAAAGGTGAGGAGTGTGTGGGTACCTGCTCCTTACTTCTCAGTTTAATATGTGGCCCCACAAAGTCATAAAATGTCTTGATTTTTGCCTGGAAAACCTAAAAAGTGAGACAGGGGTTATTTACTTGCTCTGGTGGCAAGAACTGTGTGAAAGAGTCAGCCTGTATTCGCAGAGATTTTTTTGTTCAAAGAATGGGTTTCCATGGGCTACATGTGGGCTGTTTTTGAGAGAGTGGTGATATGGGGTCATCTGAAGTCTGGTCCAAGAGAGCCACCTAGAGAGGAAATGAGACCACAGAAGAAACTGTGGGTGTTACCTCTAGATGTATACAGACTTAAGAAGCAGTAAGTGAACAAAGAGACTCAAAATACATTTTCCTTTGTTTAAGAAAATAGAGGTGAGTGATTTCCAGCAAAGGCTGGATAAGAAAGTACCCACAATGAAGAACAAGCTTTAAGCACAAGTCTAATTTAAAACAAGAGCAGGTAAGAACTTTCTAGCTCTTCTATCTCTTCTTCACCACTCCAATTGTGAAGCACTCTGATGCTGTAGCTAGAACCCTGCGGAGGAAGGCAAGAAGCATAAGATGGGAAGAGAGAAATAGCTAGTCCTGCGCTTCATCACATGCAGGTACCTGGCCTGCTATAAATCCAAGCTGGGTGAGATGAGATGCCTCAAATTTAAATCAAATTTGCAGTTTTGATTATTATACTCAACTGCTAGACATACCAAGTACTGAACTGAGACTGTAATGTAAGACCATAAGCTTTTTATTATCTAAAAGTGACCCACAAAATCATTAGACATATATGAGATCTATCAAAGGGGCAAGAGGAAATTATATTAACTGATGTGAGAACACTATGAGTACACAGCACAAATTTTGTTTGTCTTCAGAGAAAGGCTATATATTTGTATATGCATGCATACATACATACACATAGGTGATATAAATTGCATGTAGAACTATATTGTGATGTTAATTCTTCAAATTGCACTTAATACATATTTTAAATTCTTTTATTTATTTATTTAAAGAGAAGACGAGAGAGCGAGAGAGAAGAGCCAAGGGCCCACAGCAGTCTCCATAGTTGTACATCAGTAGTTGTGACATGGTTTCATTTCACACAGATGGATGTGGGACTGTGTGGGGTGGGAATTAAACCAGAGGCCTCCCTTATGGGAGGCAAGAACCTTTGCTGCCATCCTGGTGGTTACCAGTTGCACCTCAGTTCAGCATATGGGTTTGCACAGCCAGGGCCAGGATTTGATCCCTGGACCTCAGGGTTGCAAGGCAAGCACTCAACCTGCTAAGCCATGCTGGTATCCCTCACTTGATACATTTTATATTCCAAATTTTGGTTAAGATATATCATTACAATGTAATGAATTTTAAATATATTTCAAAGAAATTCTGAAGCTCAAAATTTTATTCTTAAAATATGAGAATTTAGAAAAGGATTCATTACCTAGTATTAATTGCTCTTTCATTAGATATAAAAGAAAACTAAATTTTGGATTCAATGAATAATTTATATTGACTGATAAATAAATATATTCAAATTGTATTTAAAAATAATGTTTACAAAAGCAAGTCCTGAAAAGGATAAGCAAAACTAAGGATTCCTTTTTAAAAAAGATTTAAAGTAATTTATACAAGCAGTGCAACAAAGGTATTCACATGAGAGATATTACCAATACTCAGGTTTGTTACTGTTTTTAAGAATCTCAGGGGCCCCATCCATTCAAAGATATCTGCTTCTTTATCCATCTCAGCAAAATGATTTATAATCCCATCACAGGGCTTAATTTCCTTTTACTGAGTCTGTGGTATGCACAGCAATAGACTAAGCAAACAATTCATTAGACAGACTTACAATGGGGCTTGTTCGTATTACCAATATTTCTCAAAAATAAATTTAGATGAGGTGCAAAATAAAAAGGCAATTCATGGACAAATTGAAGTTAATCATTCAAAACATCAGTAGCTATGCACTTTATGATACACAGGAGATAGGAGTCTGTAACTGTTATTGGAAAAAAAATTGTTTACTTGTAATTTTTTCAATGGCTATATTGCATTACAAAAAGGGAAGGTTTCAATATTACATTTTAAATATCAATTAATCACTCTTTACTGATATTTTGCAATAACCTCTCAGAGGATTTTGCTGTCCAATTTTAACTTTTATGAATCTGAGTATTTTTGATAGTTAATCCTTTCTGTTTATGGTGAACAAGTTTGAATGCCAGTGCATTCAAATATTAAAAACAATTTTCAGTGTTTCTTCTTTTTATATTCTTTCACAGTTAATTATACAGCACGTGGATTGTCCTTAACCTTCCTTCTTTCTTCTTTTGCTTGCCTATTCATCTTTGCACTTTCCATTAGCATTTCCAACACAGAGGACAGGAACATCTGTGTACTTGTTTTTATTCCCCTATGTAAATTCCTCAGTGAGCAGGGACAATATCATATTCATATTTATAATCCTCCTCACTCTAAGCTCAATGCCCTGCAAATATTATATTCCAAATGCATAGTTGTTGACTTACTCAAAGACAAGCGGTCCTTTCTTATTCTGAATCACAGTCCTTAAACCTGTCTCCGCCGCCAGTCAGTTTCCCTATTTCTAAATGCCTTCCTGGACTTCTAACCATTGCCAGCAGGTAAACCCTGATGGTGCCATTTTCTGTGTCCTTTCTAAGATGACTGTCTGCATCATACCACTAGGCTCTCCTACCAATAATGGTCACTTGTCTAGATTTTCACCAGACTCCCTAAAAGACAGACTTCATACCAATCATCTATATTCTGGAACCTTCCTATAAGCACTTACCACAGCCCAGCAGACTGTTCCCCAAATCCCAGGTCTGTTTCATCCCATCCCAAAACCAAGCATGCCTAAAGAAAGACATTCAGTATTATGCAACAAATGAAGGATCATTAGCAGCCCCATATTCTAAACGTAGTATCTGTTTTATGATCCAGGCAAATATAATCCTCATTGTATTTATACATTTAAATATTAATTATAGGGGATTTATAGCATCAAATATTAATAAAAAACTGAACTCTTCCTATTTCTCAATTATACTTTATGACAAATTTTCTGCCCATATCAGAAGGGGGGGGGAAGGCTTTTAGATGCTCAGAAATAATTAACTTATATGGACCATGTGTTTGATACAGTTAGAAAAAAGATAAAACTATATTTTAAAACAAATGCTGTGATTACTGCATAATGTTGTATGTTTTTTAATGTATGAATATAAATTGGATTTAGACAGTAGTTGTTGCCCCAGTTACAAATGTCTCATTAAAACATTACTATTAAAATTTACAACTTCCAATCTAGCAGATTTTTAATCAAATGATTTAATTCCTTTCAGAAATTTTCCAGTAATTCACATATTTTCATGTATCTATTTATACAATACTCCAACTTAAGAATCTAAATATCCAACATTAAATTATTCATTTGTTAAATGTACAGCTTCAACAATCAACTTGTCTCTACACAGATGAAAAATACTGCTATAAAAGTGCACACATATGACTTTTAAAGTATAAATTTTTTCAAGGAAACTTTCCATATTTATCCTGGCTATTTCATTTCAAGGTAACTTTTCCATTTCAAAGTTCAGTTATGCTGTCAACATGTTTATAATTCAAGAATTGCCATTTTACATTCCCAAACCCATTCCTACATGTTTTTCAATAAGAGTTCACTATCTTGCAAGAAGCACCTCAAACTGAACAATATTCATCAGAACAAAAACATATTAGAAGATTTACTATCTGAGCCTCTAATATAAAGTTACATATAATCCAAAACACTTGTTAAATACCGTATTTTTCGCTCCATAAGACGCACCTGACCTGCCTGGACCCGCTCTCCTTCCATGCAGTCTCTGCTTTCTGATCTGGCTGCAGGCTTCCCCACAGCATCATTAAGGTCCCCAACGTGCACTC
>PVKE010048609.1:0-11529 GCA_004027555.1 Craseonycteris thonglongyai | reverse complement strand
TTCCTTCCTTCCTTCCTTCCTTCCTTCCTTCCTTCCTTCCTTCCTTCCTTTTCTTTCATTTATTTTGACAGAGGAGAGAGAGAGAGAGAGATACAGAGACAGAGAGAGAACTGAACTAGGGGAGCTCCCAATTCAGCATATGGTTCCGCATGGGCCGGGGCCGGGATTCGATCCTCAGTCCCCGGAGCTGCAAAGTGAGCGTCTAACCCACTGAGCCATCCCGGCTTCCCCCTCTCTATTTTTTCTTGATGAATGTGGTTAAAATTTTGTCACATATCTATCCAGCAAACCAACTATTGTCTTTATTAATTTTTTTTGGCCTTTATTTTGTTTATTTCCACTCTGATATTGTTATTTTTAATGTACTCACATTGGGCTTTTTTGCTGTTTATTTTATTTTTCCAGTTCCTTTAAGTGTAAAGTTAGACTGTGTATTGAGATTTTTCTTATTTCTTGAGGTAAACATGCATTGTTATGAATTTCTCTCTTAGGATCGCTTTCACTGTGTCCCATAGATTTTGGGTTTTTGTGTTCTCGTTTTCGTTTGTCACAAATTATCTTTTGATTTCTTCCTTAATTTCATGGCTACCTTATTTAGTAGAATGTTGTTCAGTTTCCGTGTTTTCTGTGATTTTTCATTTTTTTCCTGTAATTTATTTCTAGTTCCATATTATTGTGGTTGCAAAAGAGACTTGATATAATTTCAGTCTTCTTACATTTATTGAGGATTGTTTGGTGGCCTAACATGTGGTTTACCATGGTAACTGTTCCATGCACACTTGAAAAGAATGTGTGTTCTTCTGTTTTAGAATGAAAACCTCTAAAAATATCAATTAAATCCACCTGGTCTAGAATGTCATTTAAGGCTGCTGTTTCCAAGTTGATTTTCTGTTTGAAAGTTATGTTCATTGGTGTCAGCAGGGTGTTAAAATCCCCTGCTACGTCTATGTTACAGTTGATCTTTTACTTTATGCTGATCAATATTTGTTTTTATATTTAGGTGTTCCTATGTAGTGTTATGTCCTCCTGTTGAATTGATACCCTTATTATTATGTAATGTCTTTCTTTGTCTCTCATTATAGTCTTGGTTTTACTGTCTTTATTGTCCAATATAAATTTGCTACCCTAGCTTTTTAAAAAATTCCATTTGTGTGAAATATCTTTTTTCATTTCTTTACTTTAAGTCTGTATGTGTCTTTTGATCTGATGTGGGCCACTTGTAGACAACATATGCATGACTATTATTTTCTTACCCATTTACGAGATCTGTCAATTAAGTTCCTATGCTCATCCTATAAGAAGTGTTACATATCTCATTGTTGGTTACCACTATGGTCACCTTCAAAGTACTCCCCTTGGGAAGGTATTCACTGACTACAGTGCCTAGTCTACCTTTCAAAGCAATCTTGGAACTCTAGGTAACGGTCATCAGAGCTGTCATTATATTACCCTTGATGTCCTGAATGTCATCAGAATGTCTTTCTTTTAATATATCTTTTATCTTTGGTTATAGAAAGAAGTCATTGGGGGCCAGATCAGGAAAGTAGGGATGGTGTTCCAATATAGTTATTTGTTTACTGGCTAAATACTCCCTCAGAGACAGTGCCCTGGGAGCTGGTGCATTGTTGTAATGCAAGAGCCAGGAGTTATTGGCAAAACATTCAGAGCGTTTTCATCTAACTTTTTCACATAGCCTTTTCAGTACTTACAAGTAGTCAACTTGGTTGACTGTTTGTCCAGTTGGTACAAATTCATAATCAACAACCTCTCTTATATCAGAAAAGGTTAGCATCATCATTTGACTCTTGATTTGGACTGATGGACTTTTTGGTCATGAAGAACTGGCTGACTTTCATTGTGCACTTGGACACTTTGTTCAAGGGTTGTATTGGTACGCCCGTGTTTCATCATTGTCTTGCCTGTCAAAAAGGTCTTGGCACACTTTGACTCTTCTTTGCTTTAGTTTATTGGTAAGTTCCTTTAGTACCAGTTTTGCACACACCTTTCTCATGCTAAGATTTTCAGTTAAGGGGAAGCTGGGATGGCTCAGAGAATTAAGTGCTTACTTTGCATCTCCGGAGCCTGAGGACCAAATCCTGGCACCAGCCCATGTGGACCCATATGCTGAACTGGGGTGTGCCTCAAGTTCAGTTCTTGTTGGGGCCTATGCAGAAGGCTCCTGGCCCAGTTCCTGCCCTGTGCAACCCCGTGCTCACCTGTGGAGTGAAACTATATGGAAAACTAATGCTGTCAACTATGGAGACTGCTCTGGGTCCTCCCCCTTCTCTCTGTCTCTCTGTCAGAAAACAATAAAAATAAATCTTAAAAAAATATATTTTCAGTTAAGATTGTTCTGTTTCTCTATCGATGTTTACTTGGTCTGCTATGCTTCTCACAGTTAGCTGATAAATTTTATGCACAATTCAATGAATTTCTGCAATGTTTTAATCAGTTCTACTCGTTACTGGCCACCAACACCTTTCTTCATCCATGACACTTTCATTTCCCTCAGAAAAATGTATAATTCAATTGTACACTGCCATTTTTTTCATAGCATTATCTTCATCAACTTAGACTAACTTAACATGAACCTGATTTCACTTCCACTCTTGCCAAGGTTAACAAAATATTTAAAATTTGTTCATTGCTCTAATTCAAGCTCTGACATTCTCAAGATGGCACACAAAAACATGCAACAACAATATGAACACCACTAAAAAAGACACTGCCACACATTAACACTAACACAGTGGTGAGACACCAATATGCCAAGGTCATGAAATCTTACGGAGTTGTTTGTATAGTGCTACCAATGTAAATGTGTGGTGGCAAGTTTAGGAACTTAATTGTCAGACCTTGTAGCTACCCTATGTGTTTTGATTGGAGCACTTAATCCATTTACATTTAAAGTGATTATTGAAGGTACATAGTTATTATTGAAGGTACATACATATTTAAAGATTTATTAATATTTTATTGTTTGAGAGAAGATGGGGAAGAGAGAGAAAGACAGAGAGAGAGAGAGACAGAGACAGAGAGAATGGGGAGGGCCTAGACTCTAGAGCAGTTTCCACAAAGATGGATGAGGGGCTGGATTTGAACTAAGGGCCTCCTCCATGGGAAGTAAGAACCTTTGCTGCCATCCCAGTGGTTACCAGTTGTTTCACAGTTCAGCATATGGGTTTGCATGGGTCGAGGCTGGGATCTGATTCCTGGACCTTGCAGTTGCAAGACAAGCACTCGAACTGTTGAGCTATCCCGGCATCCCTATTTATAGTTTTTATCTTTGTTTGTTTTTCTTCTGCTGCTTAAAGAAGTCCTTTTATCATTTGTTATAATACTGGCATGGTAAAAAATGAATTTTATATTTTTAGTTTTTTCTTATCTGGGAAGCTCTTTATCTCTCCATCAATTTAATGATAGTCTATCTGGATAAAGTAGTCTTAGCTGTAGGACCCTTTTTTCATCACTAAATATTTCTTGTCACTTTTTTCAGGCCTGAAAAGTTTCTGTTGAGAAATTTATGGGAGTTTCCTTGTAATTAACATGTTGTCTTTTTCTTGCTGCTTTTAGGATTTTCTCTTTGTTTTTAATCTTTGCATTCTATTTATAAGATATCTTGGTGTGGGCTTGTTTCAATTCATCTTGTTTGGATCTCTCTGTACTCCCTGGCTTGTAAGTCTATTTCCTTCAGAAGGTTAGGGAAGCTTTTAGTCATTATTTTCTCAAATAAGTTCTTGATCCCTTGCTTCCTCTCTTTTTCTGGTACTTCTATGATGCAAGTGTTTTTATGCTTGGTGTTGTCCCAAAGTTCCCTTAAAGTATCTTTTTTTTTTTTAATTAATTTTTTTGGTTGTTCTTATTGGGTATTTTCTGTTATCTTGTCTTTTAAATTGCTGAAGTTTTAAATTGCTGAAACCTTTTACAACAGCAGGTGTTTCCCATCTCTGACAAGAAGGCACCCTCCTAAGTCCACATGTATGTTTCATAAGGGCTTGTAGCTATCCTATCCAGAATAAGGGAATAATGGGGATAATGAAATTTACATTTTATTCTTCTCTAAATATACTCTTGCTTTTGTCTTATATTTATTTTGATCCCTTCCATTTTTCAGAACACTCAAGCTCAAAACCATGAGAATCCTTTAAAACTCTTTGAATCCTTCTCTATCATATCCAGCCAGTTTCTAAGTCCTATCAATTTGATCCTTTGTGTTTCCCAAATCCATTCACTTTTTTCTGTTCCCACATTGGCACCACATTGGATTACTCTTTACTTTTCCTGAGACCCAGTGATCATCTCTCCATTTGGTTTTTCTTCTCTCTCTCTCACTTAATTTTTAATATATAGAATTCTGCTTAAGACATTCAAGCATAAAATCTTGCCAGTCTGACATTCAAGGGTTTTCACAATCTGGTGTCTACCTGCATTTGAAATACATTTGGACAGCCACCTTGTCCATAAAGTTTTTCTTGACAACATTCAACAATAGATACAAACTACTCTATCACTTAAAAAAAAAAATATATATATATATATATTAGATTAGTTTTAGAGTTCCAGAAAAGGTACAAAGATAATTCATAAAGTTTCCATATATTTCCCATCCAGTTTCCCCTATTATTAACAACTTATATTAGTATAGTGTACTTTGTCACACTTAGTAAACCAATATTGATACATTATTATTAACCAAAGTCTATACTCTGATTTCTTAGTTTGCCTAATGTCCTTTTCTATTTCATGATCTTATTTAGGACACCACATTGCATTTAGTCATCATGTCTCTTTAGGTTCTGTGATGGTTAATTTTATGTTTAAACATTATTCTGGGTGTTTTGGTTTTGCATTTTTTATTTGTCTGTTTGTTTTTCTCAAATCTGGGAGCAAGTCATCTGAGTGTTTCTGTGAGGATGGTTTTGAATGCAACTAACATTTAGGTCACTAGACTAAGTAAAGTAAATTGCCTTCCACAGGGTAGGTGGGCCTTATCCAATCAGTTGTAATCTTGAGTGGGCTAAAAAGCTGACTCTCCCCCAAGTAAGGCAGTTGCTCCTACCTGATGTCATTTGAACTGGGATATTAGCTCTCCCTAATTCTACACCAGTCTGCCAGACTTTAACCTTAAATTGGGATATATATCAGCTCTGCAAAATAAGTCATACATATGTATATACTTATGTATGTGTATGCATGTGTGTGTGTGCGTGTGTGTGTGTAGTGTTTTAGTCTGTTTGGACTGGGTGACATAAAAAACAGAAATTTATATTTTACAGTTTTAAAGACTAGAATGTCTGAAATCAAGACATCAGCATAATTGTGTGGTTGAGTTCTATAGAAAGCCCTTTTTCTGATTCATAGCTAGTGCCTCTTGCTGTATCCTCACATGGTGGAAGAAGTGAAATATCTCCATGGAGTATCTAAGAACACTAATCCCATTCATGAGGGCTCCACCTAAGCACTTCTCTAAGGCCCTGCCTCCTAATACCATCATTTCTAGGGGCTTGGGTTGCAACATATGGCTTTGGAGAGAACTGTTTTTCTGAAGAATCCTAATACAAACTTCTCTTGGCTATGACAATTTCTCAGACTTTTCTTCTTTCTGATGACATTTGAGAAATAGAATGCCACTCAAATTGGATTTATCTAGTGTTTTTCTCATGGTTAGACTGAAATTATGGGTCTTTGGAAGGAAGGCTGCAAAGGTGAAATGCCTTTCTTATTACATTACATCAAGTGTACATATTTTCAATATGAGTTATCACTGATAATGTGTACTTTGATTACTTACTTTTTACCATTTATTTACTTATTTAAACATTTATTTATACCAGCATGAACTCATGGATATTTATTTTCTACATTGGATTATACTCCAATACTACATTATTTATTTTGTTGCTAAAATTTTTCCAGCTCTGGTATTGGAAAATGCTATGCTGCATTTTATCTGGTATATATATATATATATATATATATATATATATATATATATATATATATGACTAAGCTTCATGGTTAATCATTAATTCATTGTATTCATCTTTGTTCTCTTCAAAGCCAATACCAAACCTTGCATGTATTCGTTTGTTCATTTATTTATACAACTAGTATTTCCCATCATGTGCTGTGTGCTATGATGACTGAGGGCTCTGTAATGATGAAGCAAACATGTATATCATACTCTCCAGTCTCACAGAGTTTACTATCTAGTGGAGTATTAAAAATACACACACAGAAATATGTATAGTTAGATAATGTAGCTAGTTCTATGAATGGAGCCACTAAGATGTAATGAGAACATGATGGTGGTATGTACTTTAGAGAAAAAGTTTTTCTGAAGACTTGGGATATAAACTGAGACTCAAAGGATGAATGAGAGTTATGTAGGGCATAAACAGTAGAACAAAATTTTTGGCACAGGGCAGGTATGAGTTTCCCAAAGGAAAAATGACCTTTGGTTATAAATACTTAATCAATATTTTTCAGACTGAATTGTTGTAATGTAAGTTTTATTTTAAATGGCGTCCACTTTTTTCTTTAATTCAGTAGATTAGAATTATGGTCATGCTTGATATTAGGATGATTAATATCAGTCACTAATACAAAGATAATGTGTTTGTGACATATCACAATAAAGAGGTTATATTTCATACATGTCACAGTCCAAAGTAGAGTTTAGTTAGTCAGCTGTCTGGGGTGATTCTTCAGGGTGCTTCTTCTCCATGTGGCAAATCCAAACATTTGTTTTCTTCCATTGCATGGCTTCAGATATCAGAATATTCACTTCCAGCCATGGAGAGAGAGGAGAGGGGAATAAAGGATTTCACAGGAGGTTTTAGGGGTAAGTATTAAGGTAGTTGCATACACCTTTCCCATATTCTATAAATAGTAGTGGTGCTTGCAATAAATTATTCATGTTCTCTGGGTTTCAAGAGACGTGGTGAAACATAGAAGTGGAAGGCCTGGGAAGCGCAGTACTATGAAAAAAAAAAAGGAAGAGCCAACACACAGCATTGGATCTACTGCATGCCGAACAGTGCAACATATGTAAAGAGCCATGAGTGACATTACTATAAAAATACTTTCGAGATGACTACAGAGGTAGTTGCATTCATTTCAAGCTGTTATGGCTGGGTCTTTTAGGGGCTAGAGAGTAGCATTTTTCTTTCACCCTGAATATTTCCCCTGCAACTTTGTCTAGTGTTTGGAAGGCCTCTAAGCCACTTGTCATTTCTCTCCAGTTAGGCTTTCCACAGTGCCTATTCACAGTGTCCTCAAGGTTGAACCTCTCAGACACAGAATTCAGCTATTTCTTATAGAAAGTGTAGTGAATCATTTTCTGTAGCAAACATACAATGCACTATGACCTCTGCAACTATTCCATTGTGTCTCTTGAAGGCCAAGGAGCATGAATAATTTATTGCAAGCAACCACCACTATTTATTCCAGGCTTAATAATGGAGGTCAGACACAGAAAATAGCTCTGCCAACTATATCTGGGAAAGATTAGTGGGTTTAGAGTCAGAAGAATGAATTTGACAACTGGCTCCTTTGCTTCCTGAGTGACCTTGGACCAGTCATCAATGCTAAAAATGTATTGAGCACCTACTGTTAGCCAACTGCATAAAGGTGGAGGTTATAGAGGTAAATAATGGGCACCCCAGGAACTTACAGAAATATGATATGGTAAATGTTCTCCTACATCCCCCATGTGTCTACCTTGGCCTGTAGAGGGTCTTCTGTTTCCTTAACTTTGTAGCCACCACCAACCTCAACAGCTGGATGCTTTTGCTACTCCCTCACTCATGAAATTAATGCCTTCCAAAGAACCTATTTCTTTACAACTTCTTACAAAGATGAGTCTAACTGGAGACACCCAGGTCATAGACTTGTGATTTAATTGTAAAAGAGGACAAGAAAGGGAGGATGTAAATTTAAAAAAAATTAACGTTTCCTTAATACATAAGGGTATTTAAAATGTGCCAGGCAGAAAATAATGGCATGTAAAAAGATTTCTAAATGGCACTATCAGGACAATTTAATGTTGCAGACCATGTCTTTGTTTTAGCATGACTGTACAAATCACTACCAACTATGCTGAGCAAAACCAGGTAAGAATATAAAAAAGGGATGGTTAGTTTGATCCTGGGTTTGGGATATTGGTGTAGTTGCAGCAGTACAGGGGAACTAGAATGTCAAGTGTCCTAGAAAGAAGATGAAATGATGAAATTCTCAATGAGAGCAGTTAATAATGAGATATTACTTCCATGGGATTTAAGATTACATCATTGTGCAGTACAGTTCTAGGTGAACATTTAGTGAAGATATGTGGATAATGTTTACCTCTTTTGCACTTTATTGAGAATGGTTCTAGTTTCCTGTCAAGGTCAAAAGAAAGAATATGACCTATTCATGAGAATTTCAGGATGTGGGCATTTTGGCAATGATGTCACATATTTGCTATCCCTGATGCAGAGTATGGTGATTGGAATGGTGGCTACTGAGGGATGATGGTGAAGAAAACAGTAAGTTCAGAGAACAAATGTTATGGGCCTTGGGTGATCAAGAGATCTGCAGCATGGAGATAAGTTTAGATGCCAGACCTCAAAGGTGAAGGGAATTAAGCCGGTAGAAGAGGAAGTAACAATGCAGAGCTGAGGGAATGTGACTGCCAAGACATGGACATGGACAGAACATTTTTTAAAGAGGGTGAAGAGGAAGAAAGGTTTATTAGAATGGAATTAGGGATTATGGAAGATGATGGGGAAAGGATGGTACAGAAGGTCAGAATTAGGAAGAATTATGAAAGAAAACAATAGTAAGTGAGAAGTTAGATAATCAGAGACATTTGCATTGTGGGTCACTGGTAGCCAAAGGTGGGAAGGATTCTGAGCAGATACAGAGGAACACACATGTTCTCTCAGAGACTGTGGACTTTTCCTCAGTGGAGCTGACATTTGAGCCTCACCTCAGCAAAGATAAGAATGACTGTAAATGGAGAGGACCCCACTCTGTGCAACTGAGTGTGATGATGTCCAGAAGTGTGTTCATCACATCATAAAATTCTATAAAAATGTTGACCATGAGGCCATATTTTCTGGTTCTGTAGTATAGTATATAATTAGAGGTGATTTT
The DNA here is from genome assembly GCA_004027555.1 of Craseonycteris thonglongyai. Lineage (NCBI taxonomy): Eukaryota > Metazoa > Chordata > Mammalia > Chiroptera > Craseonycteridae > Craseonycteris > Craseonycteris thonglongyai. The sequence goes on along the minus strand of PVKE010048609.1, from coordinate 2,391 downwards.
CAGTCACAGAATCCTTTTCTTGAGTGTCCCTCAGCTCTCTATCTCTTCTTTCATTATAGCAAGATGCCAGAACAGCTTGCATGTCTTCCTTGGTATTAATAAAGCCACCCTTTTGTGCTCTTGTGACTTATTTCTGCTCTACAGACCCCACAGTGGTTCTACTCATCATGGCTACTGTATCCAGAGGGGCCCTGGTAGCCTCACTTTGGTCTTTGCCCACAAGAACCTTGGTGTTCATTTATAGTCTTTTCTACACTCTAACATTTATCTTCCAGGGTAAATATACTTGTTAGGCTATAAAACAAGACAGATCTTTCTTTAGTTTTTTGGCATCACCCTCTGAGATACAGCTCCTTCATTTGGCTCTGTTAGCTTGTTTCAGTAACCTTTGTCTTAAGAACTAGAACCAAGTCCCTCAGGGACTGGTCAAGAGACTCCTAAGTGATAATCTGTCCTAGGTTTTGTTCACAAAGCTCTCTATTCCTAGGGCAAAGGTTTTTAGTTAAATGCAGAGGGAAGTAAGGCACTCTGATGAGAGGAAGCTATTAGAGGAAAGTCTTATATGAATAGTTTTTATGGGGAGGGTAGTGCACAACAAAAAATATATAGTAAAGTGTTGGAAACTACTCAAGGGCAACACTTCATTAGAGAGTAAAGGTTATAGTGTTAGCTTGTCAGAAATTAGGTATTCTTTCTTATGCAGAGCTAACAAGATTACTGGAGATGGGTTGACAATAACTAAAACCACCAACCCTGGGTGTAAAAATCATACCACACGATAGTCACTGAAAAGTTCCCATATGCCTTTAAAATGTCTTATTTGTTCTCAACCCCTCTTCCAATCTTTAACACCCCCTGACAACCACTGATCTCTTCTCTATCCCTGTAGTTTTGCCTTTTCCAGAATTCCATATAAACAGAATCATGGAATATGTAGTCTTTTGAGTACAAGCTTCTTTCACTTAGCAATATGCATTTAAGATTAATTTGTGTTGTTGAATAGTTCTTCCTCTTTATTGCTGAATAATATGCCATTGTATGGATATGCTACATTTTTAAATTCATTCTCCAGCTGAGGGACATGAAGGGAAGTAATTGCCATTTTGGCAAACAATTTATCACGCATATTAATTGACTCAAAATATACACAGTTCTGTATTCTTTGTACAAAACATTCAAACAAATGTGGCTAGAATAATAAAATGATTCTTCATACAATTTTCACTTAGTTTCAACAATTATCAAAATTTATTCTCATCTGCTAACCTAAAAAGAAAAAAGCTTTTCAATGTGAGATGCAACAAGCATTTATACGTGATCAATAAGAATAGCTACTCAGAATTATTGATTCAGGCAGAAGCCCAAACAGTGTTCCAGTTAAGAAACAAAGGCAATGGGTAGTCATGAGAAAAGAAAGGTGAACAATTATATTAATAGAAGGAAGGAATTTCTACTAGAGCACATTACATTGCATAGTGATGTTAAGTTCATTTTTAGTCTGGTAGTCATAATATCTGCATTGTTGTTATCCTTGTGAACAATTCTTTAGAACACAAAGTTGATTTAGGCTTAGTTCAAAAGTTAGTTCATTCTGTTTTAACTTTCCAAGGAGTAAAGCACAAGAAGTACAAGGCAGTTAGTTCCTTGGTATTGCAGTTCCAGTTTTATTTTATTTTATTTTATTTTATTTTATTTTATTGCTGACTTTTTCTAAGCAAATGTTAAACATGTATAATAAACTATGTAGGGGTTATTCAGTTTGCATTTCCAGAAGTTATGGATATTTTTCAAACAGCCTCCATGAATGAGCAAATTTTTGTTTTAAAAAGCCAGATAGTAACAGTTTTTGACTTACTGAGCTCTATGGCCTTTGTTGAATTATTCAACTTCTGCTGGTTATTTATTTTTTCTTTTTTGTTAAATTTATTGGGGTGACCTTAGTTAGTAAAAATTATATAGGTTCCAATTGTACAATTCTACAGTATATTGCCTATGTGTTACATTATGTGTTCACCACCCAGAGTTAGTTCTCTTTTCATCTGCATATACAGTGTTCCCTCGCCACTTCGAGCTTCACGTTTTGTGGCTTCAGTGCTTCGCGGGTTTTCCCAAAATATTCATCAAAAAATAAAAATGAAAAAATACAACCATGTCGGCAGCCACATTGTGGAAAGGAGCGTTGTTTCGTGTTGATGCGCGAGAGAGAAGGATCCCTGCATGTCAAACAAAGAGATGAGTTGACTCAGAGTACATACCACGGGTTCTCATAAAGGCGCGTGATTGGTTTCCGGTGCGACATCGACCAATGAGAGTACGAGTGGATTTATCCCTGTGAGTTGATTGTCTGCGCATCATCGCAGCCTCACCTAGCATCTTCTCTTGTTGTATCTC
>PVKE010048608.1:0-11518 GCA_004027555.1 Craseonycteris thonglongyai | reverse complement strand
TATATATATATATATATATACACACACACACACACACACACACATACATAAAAACGCTTTACAAGTCAGTAAGACAAACAAGCCACTAGAAAGAAAATGGGCAAAATTTTTGAACTGACATTTCACCAAAGAATAACCATATAAGCACATAAAAAGATGCTTACTATCTTTAGTCATCAGTATAATACAAATTAAAGCTACAATGACAAACCTTTAGGCTGGCTGAAATGAAATGACTGACGACAGCAGGTGCTGCTGAGAAGGTGGCTATAAAATGGTGCAAATACTTTGGAAAATAATCTGGCAGTTTCTTAGAAAGATAAGATATTCCTGGGGGAGGCCGGGATGGCTCAGTGGGTTAAGCGCTCACTTTGCAGCGCCGGGGACCAGGGATCGAGTCCCGGCCCCGGCTCGTGCGGAACCATATGCTGAACTGGGAGCTCCCCCAGTTCAGTTCTCTCTCTGTCTCTGTATCTCTCTCTGTATCTCTCTCTCTCTCTCTCTCTCTCTGTCAAAAATAAAAAAAAAAAAAAAAAAAAAAAAAAGATAGTCCTGCCAGTATGGAGATTCCACAAAAAACTAGGAATGGAATTGCCATATGACCCAGCAACCCCTCTCCTGGGTATTTACCCCAAAAAACCTGAAAACCTTAATCCACAAAGATGTATGTACCCCAATGTTCATCACAGCACTGTTCATGGTGGCCAAGTAATGGAAACCACCAGTGTCCTCTGATAGATGACTGGATAAAGAAGTTGTGGTACATTTACACAATGGAATACTACTCAGCAATAAGAAAAGATGAAATACAGTCATTTGTGACAACATGGATGGACCTAGAGACCATCTTATTAAGTGAAATAAGTCAGACTGAAAGAATGAAGTAACTTATGACCTCACTCATAGATGACATATAAAACTGAAAGTAACAAAGAAACAAAAATTCATGGACACAGTCAATAGTTTAGTGGTTACCTGAGGGTAAGCGGGAAGGTTGGTGGGAGAGTTGGGGTGGGGGAGTAGGGAGGGAGCATCAGATACATAGTGATGGAAAGAGAGCTGATTCTGGGTGGTGAGCACATAATGCAATGCATAGACAACATAACAGAATTGTACATCTGGAAACAATATAATTGTTATCAACCAATGTTACCCCAATAAATTTAACAAAAAAAAATTATTTCTGCCATAAAACTCAGTAATCCCACACCTCCAGGTTTCTCAAGAGAAATGACTCAGGGGAAGCCAGGATGGCTCAGAGGGTTAAGTGCTCAATTTGCAGCCCCAGGGACCAAGGATCAAATCCTGGCCCCGGCCCATGTGGACCCATATGCTGACTGGGGTGTACTTCCCATGCGGAGGCCCCCAGTTCAGTTCTTGCATCCCGGTTCCGCCTCTGGCTTGAGGGGGTGTGCTTCCCAGGCAGGAGGCCCCCAGCCGATTCCCACCCTGCACGGACCCACCCACCTGTGTGGAACAAAACCATGTCAAAAACTGATGATGTACAACTATGGAGACCGCTCTGGGCCCTCCCCCTTCTCTCTGTCTCTGTCAAAAAACAATAAATCTTTAAAAAAAACCAAAAAGGTGAGAAATGACCTGTAAACAAATGTCTTTAGTGCCTTTACTCATGATAGCCAAAAACAGTAATCACCTGAAGGTCCATGAACTGGTACCTCTATGTAGTGGAAAACTACTAGGCAAGAAAAAAACAAGCCACCAAACATCCAGCAATATGGATGCATCTCAAAACCATCATACTGGGCAAAAGAAATCAAACAAGAATACATCCTGTATGATGAATCTATTTACATAAAATTCTAGAAAATGCAAACTAGCACAGGAAGCAGCTCAGTGGTTGCTGGAGTGGGAATGATGAAACTTGGGGTAATGAAATATTCAGGATCTTCACCGTGGCAATGATTTCATGAGTGCAAACAAATGTACAAATGTTGAAATCATAAAAATGTATACTTCGGGATGCCAGAATAACTCAGCAGGTTGGGCACTTGCCTTGCAGCTATGGGGCCCAGGGTCGAGTCCCGGCCCTGTCCTCTGCAGGCCCAAGTGCTGAACTGCAGTACAGCTGGTAGCCACTGCGATGGTGGCGAGGGTTCTCACCTCCCATTCAGGAGGCCCCCAGTTTGGTTCCCGCCCTGTGCAGCCCCACGATGTATGGCTATGGAGACTGCTCTGTGCCCTACCCACTTCTCTCTCTCTTACTCTCTCTCACCCACCTTCTCACCAACAAAATAAATCTTTTAAAAAAAATGTATACTTCAAGTATGTGCAGTTTACTGTACATACATTATATAATACCTTAAAGTAGAAAAATGTTTGCACTTTTTTACTATATTAAAAAAATTTTACATGGCAAAAACTTCCATAAACAGAAAAAGCAAATGAAAATAGGAAATATTCGTAACTCAAATCACAAAAAGCAAATTTCTGTAACACTCCATAGATCAATAACAGAAATAATTCAATAGAAAAACAAATGGATAGATGAAAGTATGAGTAACAATTCAGATAAATGGAAGCACCACTGACTTACATATACGAAAGATGTTCACTCATAATAGAAATGCAAATGAGAAATACCACTTTCAAGTATAAGGCTGCTTATGATTAAAAAGTTCAAAAATATATTGTTTGTAAAAGTGTGGGGGGGAAGCCGGGATGGCTCAGTGGGTTGGGCGCTCACTTTGCAGCACGGGGGACCAGGGATCGAATCCCGGCCCCGGCCCGTGCGGAACCATATGCTGAACTGGGAGCTCCCCTAGTTCAGTTCTCTCTCTCTCTCTCCTGTCAAAATAAATAAAAATATATTAAAAAAAAAATTAAAAAAAAAAAAAAGTGTGGGGATATAAGTAGTTTACCGTCTCTATCTGATAGCACTCAAAATTACAAAACTAAATATCCTTTTTGACCAATCACTTCCACTACCAGAAGTTTATCCTACAGATAATTTTTTTACAAAATTACAAAGTACAAGGTAACTCACTTCGGCATTACTGGTGACAGTCACAAGACTGGAAAACCTAAATGGCCACCTGTGGAAGGTTTGTTAAAACAAATTGTGGTATACCTTGCAGAATACTAAGATACTCTGAAAAAAGAATGGGGAAGTGATGCTCACCCTGATATTTATAGACCTCCAAGTTACAGAAAGTGGAAAATGAAAGGTGTGGAATAGCACACATGTTGAATACCACTTTGTCAAAAAGTGAAGAACATATATGTCTATCATGTAAATGCATAAAATGTCTCCAGGTTACACAAGAAAGTGAAAACAAGATGCTTGGAGCAGGGAACTGGCTGACTGGGAAAAAGGTATAGAACAGAAGCTTTTGTACTGCATATACATTTATATTTGTTTATTTTTAACCATTTGCTTCAATACCTATTCAAATAATTGAATTTAAAAAATTGGGGAAGCTGGGATGGCTCAGCGGGTTAAGCGCTCGCTTTTCAGCCCCGAAGCCTGAGGATCGAGTCCCCGGCCCAGCCCATGTGGACCCAAATGCTGAACTGGGGTATGCCCCCAGTTCATTAAAAATAAATAAATAAATAATAAAAAATTTAATTGGGGGCAGGCAGCGGGGAGCCTGATCGTGATCACAGTAAGTGAACTACAGTTTTCTGGTACGTAAACCCCTCAGTACTGCTGGTATATACTCATATCAGAACCTTTGTTTCTGCTGACACTTAGGTCCCTGGGTTTCAGCCTCACACAGAAATAAGTCTGTACAGTCCAATGAAGGACTATACCTTACCAAGTTTTCCATTCCTCACAGCATCTAAATAGCACCTTGCATACAGGAGGGCTCACATGCTTGGTTATCTCAACAAATATTACTGGAGTCAGAAACACAGTGATCAAGTGCTCACTATACTTCTGGCGTCATGATAGTTGAGAAAGGACTGGCAAAGATCTAATCTGCCAAATAATTCCAAATTAGAAATGAACTCACTAAGATGTCCAAGGAACTGCTGCAATTCAAAAATCTTGACATAATAGGATTCCCAGAAATGTTTTTAAAGTACATTATATATATTTTTTTAAGATTCATTTTATTGTTTTTTTTGACAGACAGAGACAGAGAGATAGAGAGAAGGGGGAGGGCCCAGAGTAGCCTCCATAGCTGCACATCATTAGCCTTCGACATGGTCTTGTTCCACATGGGTGGGTGGGAGCTGCGCAGCACAGGAGCTGGGCTGGGGGACTCCCCGCATGGAAAGCATGCCCTAGTTCAGCGTATGGCTCTGCATGGACCAGGGCCGGGATTCAAGCCTCGGACCCTGGGGCCGCAGGAGAGTGCTCAACCTGATGAGCCATCCCAGCTTCCCCTAAAGTACATTATACTTTATCTAATATAACTATATCTCTATTTAGATCATATATATACATATATATATATATAAAACATAAATCTCTGCTTGTAAAATCCATCATTTCACATACCAGTAAGAAAGACAAATACCTAAGACTTGGAGACTAATAGAAAACCCTGCGTAAAACTGGAAGTAAATTAAAAATAAAAGGTTGTACACTTTAAATTTACATAACATTATATGTCAATTACATTTCAATTAAAAAAACAAATGAGAAATAGAGGGAGAGCAAGAAAACTTGCAGTCCTACCCTTGGCACAAGGTAGAAAATGGTGACAGGGAGTCACCTGAGAACTTGAACTACCAGCTGCACTACCAGTATGGTCACTGAGTCCTCAAAGAGGTCTGAGGCTGTCAATACTCCCAGGTGACCAGTGAAACCAAACCAAATTCTCTCTGAAAAAGCCTGGCCAGTCAACAGCAACAATGGGGCACCCCATAATTTTATGATACATCTTGATTTCAAAAATGTTAAGATATGGGTAAAAGTGAGTCTTAGAATGTCCTTGAAGTTTCTCAGGGTGCCTTTTCTAGTTAATTATATAATACTTTCTATAACTCTACAATTTATGTTAAGGCCTAAAGATAAACATCTGACAAATTTATATACTATTACAGACATAACAGTAAAGTATGATGTATTATTCAAACATAAAAATATATGAAGTTAACAAATGATCTTGGGGATGCCAGGATGGCTCAGCAGGTTGAGTGCTCATTTGTAGCCCTGGGGACCCAATATCGAATTCTGGCCCCAGCCCATGCAGACCCATATGCTGAACTGGGGTGTATCCCAGTTTGGTTCTCACCAAGGCAATCCTCCTATGTGGGAGGTCCCCAATCCGGCTCCTGCCCTGGGCATGCTTCCCATGTGGGAGGCCCCTGGTTTGTGGGGGTTTGCCTCCCATGCAAAAAACCCCCAGCCAGTTCCTGCTCTGAGCAGTTCCAAGCCCCTACCCCTAGCCAGTTTCTGCCCTGTGCTGCATTAAGCCCACCTGTGTAATGTAGAAAACTAATGATGTGTAACTATGGGACTGCTCTGGGACCTTCCCCTTCTCTCTCTGTAAAACAATAAAAAGAAATCTTTTTTTTTTAAGATTTATTTTATTGTTTTGACAGAGATAGACAGAGAGAGAGAAGGGGGAAGGCCCAGAGCAGTCTCCATAGTTGTATGTACAGCATCAGTCTTTGACATGGTTTCATTTCACACAGGTGGCGGGGGCCTCCCACATGGGAAGTTCACCCCAGGGAGAACATAACTGGGGGCCTCCTGCATGGGAAGCACACCCCAGTTCAGCATATAGGTCTGCCAGGGCCAGGACTTGATCTTCCGACCCTGGGGCTGCAAGGCGAGCATTTAATCCACTGAGCATCCCAACATCCCCAAAACATAAAAAGATCTCAAGAGTCTAAGACTACTCCCTTTCTCTAATTATAAACTTACTTTATTGCTGCCAACTTTTTGGATAGAGTTCTCTCTGCTGGAATCTTTTAAAAGGAAAAAAGAGCAATAAAGAAAATTCATTATTTGAAATATTAAATTATTTATATTTTAATTAATTAAATCCTAAATATCTAACTGATATAACGTGATAAAAAACATTCTAGGAAACAACTGTGTTGCAATGTTTATTGGGGTAGAGTCAGGCAAGAGTCACAGGAAAATTAAGTTGACAACTATGAAGGGTCTCTGCAGCTATGCTGACAAAAATTAATGAGAACTTAGGGGGAACAATAGAAAAAGAAAGGAATGACTCATCTTAGGAAGAAAGCACAATGGAAAAATAGGCAGGGATGATAAAAAGTACAGCAGCTGGGACAAAGAGAAGGTAAGACTTATAACCTGGTGGCATTTAATCATATAGAAAATCAGTATAGACAGTAGAGGTTGGGGTGGGGTCAGATAGAGGTAAGCACAGGCATGCTGAAATTGGGGTGTTGGCAAGACACCCAAGTGGGTAAGGCAAGGATATGACATGGGGAAAAGGGACCCAGAAAGGCAGACAACATGTATGTGATAATAGTGAGAAACAAATATCATGATAGAAAACATGCAGACTATGTAAAAACCTTGGGAAATATCTACTTTTAGAAAATTGGGCACTTTTGCCCGAGGACATTTGGCAAGTTCTGGAGACATTTTTCATTGTTATAACTGGAGTAGGCAGGGTGCTGCTACCAGCACCCAGTGATGCTGCTACCACTCTATAATGTACAGGGCAGCAGCCTTCAAGAACGAAGAATTATCCAGCACAAAATGTCAATACTATCAAGGTGGAGAAACCCCATTTTAGAGAATCACATGAGAAAGAGCAGTTAGAAATAAGAAATAAACATTTCTAATACACATTAATTACACTTAAAAAGATATAAATAATGCTTATTTCATGCTCCAAGGAATAAATATACAACTGGCTACAGAGTGTTCAGTTGGTGAAGTCAGATACCATTTATTTCTATAAACTTTAAACATTAAACTGAGTTTTTCAAAACCACTTCATCTTTCTATGCTCAGAGCATAAGTACTGTTTGCAACAAACACAAACCCCCATACTGAATGCCTATAACTCCAGAAAAGATATTCAATTAAGTATTATTGTTTCTGCCTACTCAACTGACACAGCAAACAAAAGTTACCTGTCCATCTTTCAAAATACAGTGCTGGCCTAGTAACAAGGATATTATTTTACTACGTGAACTCACTAAATTACTGAACAAAGATAAGAGTCCGCAATAGATACTAAGAACAACTCTTCTCTTGGGCTAGATTTGAACCAGTTGATGCAAAAGGCTACAGTCAAGTGCTTCTCCATCTCACTAATACCAATACAGTAATAAGTAAGATTTAAATGCAATACATTTTAAGATTATGTCATTTTAAGGGGGATAAAAACATTACCACAGAACGGAATCGTACAGATTCTATCTTCCCATACTCTTTAAAAAATGACTTCAGCTTCTAAAACAAAAAACATATATATGTTAGTCCACTTTCAGAACATCAAATAAATACTACAAAAAGGAATTATGTAAAACTAATAATCTTTTACTGCCAGGTTTTATTTTAAGAACATTTCAGGAAAAGTAGGTGACTATTTAGTTGAAAACAACAATTTTACTGAAACCTATGAAAAACTAAAACAATTGTTATCTTTTCACAATGGCTTAATTGAAAATAAATTTTGGGATGCTTGTATCACTATGAGAAATTCCCCAACTGCCTGGAATTAGGACAATAGGACTGAAAAATCTAATGTGAATTTTATACATTATTCTTATGACTGGCTCAGGATGTGAAGAATGTGTTTTACAGTGAGAACTATCATCAATTCTAACTCATAAATTGTGTATTGAATGTGCAAAGCACCACACTTACTCCCTTCTCTTAAGCCACTTACAATCTAACAGAAAGATCAATAGCCAAAGCTATGCTACAAATGTGTTCTATTCTACAAAATAATCACAAATCAAATACTATGAGACAAAAGTGCAAGGGGGTAAGAGAAAAAACAGGAATTAAGTTTTTTGTACGTACTTTTTGTTTTTTAAGAAAGTGGAATTTAAATTGTTCTTCAAAAGATAAGTAGGATTTTGACCCCAGATACTATTTTAACACAAAGAAAGGAAAGGGGATGTTTTGGTTTAGTGACCCCCTTCACATAGTGGAGAAAACTTAGGTAGGATTCATTCATTCACACAAGAAATTTTCCACCCTCTACTATGCACAAGGCACTCTTTCAAGTGTTAGGGAAAGAACAGTGAAGAAAAGAGATAAACATCCCTGTACATACAGAGCTTGCGGTCTAGTGGCATGAATAGAAAATAAGGGTGGAAGAACAAAACAGACAAGGGGCCACTGCAACAGTTCAAATAAGATTTGCAAAAGCCTGAGTCAGTGCAGTCACTATGGGAATGGAAAGGAGGGGTGGATACTGAAATCAATCTATAGAATGATTTATGCAGTCATTCATAATGAAGTTATGTATAAGTGACTTATGTGCTTATTCAATAAAGAAACAGTAAACAAAGTTATGAATTATTAACTTCTCTGAATCCTATAAACAGATTACAAACTCACCTTTTTATTACATGTGACAGGCAAATTCCCAACAAACACAGTTCTCTCATTCTTTAATCGCTCTTCTTCTTGGCTGATTTGAATTTTCTTCCTTTGACTTACAACCATGTGATCTACATCAGCAAACACTTTTTTATCTGCTACTTTAACACCAGATAGAGAATTTTTCCTTTTTTGTCCTTGTTTCTGATGAATTTCTTCTTCTAAATCAGCACCTGCCAGAGCATTTTCTCTTTTTACGGTAAAAAAGAAAAAGAGAATGTGGGAGAAGGGGAAAAAGGAGGAGAAAAATGGAAGGAGAAAGGAGTTATGGAAGTCAAGCTCTAGTATTTGACAAAGCACAGTGATTAAAAATATTTCCTAGCTAATGCTGTCAACTATGGAGACTGCTCTGGGCCCTCCCCTTCTCTCTGTCTCTCTCTATCTGTCTCTGTCTGTCAAAAACCAATAAAAATAAATCTTTAAAATAAATTTAAAAAAATAAAAAAATTTCCTACCCACTTAATTTTCCTTAAAACTTACCATTCACAAATATATCTAAATTTTAAAATAATATTATCATAAAGTGACTACTATCTTTAGAAAACTCAAGAGTTTGAAAAAGTTAAGCTCAATTTTTGAAGATATGTTCAAACTGCCAGGTAATAGCAAACAACAAAAGTTCATTTAAACAAAAATTGGTTCATTTAAAGCTCTTGGAGACTTAGTTTACATTCTCCTAATGAATGCCTAATTTCATTCTTTGTTCTAAACACTAGGGATACTGCAGCACTCCCTGGGGTCTTTAAAGGTTAATATGCCTGCAAAATACTTATTTTGTAAAATCAATCTGGCCAATAGGAAAATTCAGATTTCCTATTTACTACAGTAAATAAAGTACCCAGGAGTAAAAGGAAGTAAGACAGTTTGGAAAGGTGGGAATCAGGTCAAAATGGACTGGGTCTTTTATGCAAAAGTGCTCAGATTTATCCTACAGAAGATGAGGAGCCACTGAAGACTTTGAGAATGCCTAAAAAAAAATCATTTGGGCAGCAGCGTGGAAGATAATTAGGAAGGGGGCAAGGCTGGGCAAGGGAGACTGGTAAAGAGACAGTTACAACTGCATTTAGTGAGAAGGCAACAGACCAGCCAGACAAGGGAAGGGATGGACACAGATAAAAACATAATTAAGAAACATCATCATCAGGAACTTGGCAACTGATTAGATGTGCAGGGAAGAGGGAGCGTAAGATGACTCCTGAAGTCTTTGGCTCAACCAACTGTAAAGCACATGCAGAGGAACAAGTTTGATGAGGATAATGAGCTCAGTCTGAAACACTCTGAAAGTCACGTGTATATGGAATATCCAGGTGTAGAGGACAATGGGCAAACAGATATACAAGTTTGGAGATCAGGAGAAAAATCATAACAGTGGCGCACCGACACAAATGAGATGGCCCAGAATGAAGGGTGAAAAAAGGACATGAGATGATTGAAAAGAATCCTGAGGAAAATCAACATTTAAGGAGCAGTCAGAAGAAAAGGTACCAACTATAACACTGAGAAGCAACAAAAAACAAATCAGAAGAGAGTGTTATCAAATAATCCAACAGCTCTGAGAAGCAGTTTTGTGAAATGTAACAGAGAGGATTTGTAAGACAAAGCCTGTTTTGCCTATTAAATATGACAACTAAGTCAGGATGGCTTCAGTGAGCACTGTTTCATGGGTTAAGCACTCACTTTGCAGCGCCGGGGACAGGGGATCGAATCCTGGCCCTGACCCCTACGGAACCATATGCTGAACTGGAAGCTCGCCCAGTTCAGTTCTCTCTCTGTCTCTGTATCTCTCTCTCTGTCAAAAAAATAAATAAAAATATATATTTAAAAATAAATAAATATGATCACATGGAATAAAAACAAATGACCAAACTGCAAATGTGTGCAAGAGAAAACAGATCAAAAGAAAATGAATGCACATAGATTTCTTTTTCTAACAGCTTGACTACGAAGGGAAGGATTGAGTGAAGTGTCAGAGACACATTTCAGTGGACAAGGTTTTATTTGGTTGGGTTTCTCTTTTAAAGATGAGACTCTTGATCATGTTTATATAGTAGACAGAGATCAAAGATACAGGAAAGAGGAGAAAATAAACAGATGTGATGGCATAATCCCTAAGGAAGCAGAAGGGGAGGTATGTGGTATACACAGCACAGGTGACTGAATTAATCTGGGACAAGACAACTTTCTCTGAGAAAATGGAGAATTAAGGATGTGCATAGATATATTAAATAAGAGGATAAAAAGTACTACCTTAAAACTGTTAGCAACTGATAGCTCTCTGGATAGGTAACAAGACCACATGCTGAGAGAGAAAAGAGAAACAAGTGGATTGAAGAGAGTAACCTGATAGACTGAAGAAAGTAAGTGATGGTGCTGCTATTGGATCTTGATTCAAATAACTGTAAAAAAAAAAAAAAAAAAAATTAAGCTAATGGGGGAAATGTGATCTCTGACCAAATAAGTTTAAGAAAACCAAACTCGGGAAGCTGGATGGTTCAGTGGGTTAAATGCCTGCCTTGCAGCCCCAGGGTCCAAGGATCAAGTCCTGGTCTGGCCAGTACAGACCCATATGCTGAACTGGGGTGTGCTGCCCATGTGGGAGACTCCCAGTTGGATTCTCACGGGGGCAAGCTTCCCCTGTTGGAGGCCCTTGGCTCTGCCCCCAACTTGTGGGGGCATGCCTCCCATGTGGGAGACCCCGGGCCAGTTCCTGCCCACCTGTGTGGAACAAAACCATGTTGAAAACTGCTGAAGAGCAACTATGGAGACTGTTCTGGGCCCTCCCCTTCTCAGTCAAAAACAATAAAATAGGGAAAGCCGGGACGGCTCAGCGGGTTGAGCGCTCGCTTTGAGGCCACGAGGACCGGGGATCGAATCCCGGCTCCGGCCCAGGCAGGACCCACATGCTGAACTGGGGAGTTCCCACAGTTCGGTTCTCTAACTGTCTCTGTCTCTGTCTCTCTCTCTATCTGTCAAAAGTAAAATAGAAATAAATATGCACTGAAG
>PVKE010048607.1:0-11530 GCA_004027555.1 Craseonycteris thonglongyai | reverse complement strand
CACGAGGACCGAGGATCGAATCCCGGCTCCGGCCCAGGCAGGACCCACATGCTGAACTGGGGAGTTCCCACAGTTCGGTTCTCTAGCTGTCTCTGTCTCTGTCTCTCTCTCTATCTGTCAAAAGTAAAATAGAAATAAATATGCACTGAAGATAAAATAATTACTCTCTATAAATATAAAAAAAGATATAAAAAAAATAGCAGCAAGTAACATTTATTTTGTCAGAAATCATTCAACATCCTTTAATGAATTAAAATCCATTTAACCTTCAAAATAACCATATGAGGTAGTTTTATTAATATCTCTATTTTACAGATGAGGAAATAAAGGCACAGAGAAATTAAGTAATTTGCTCAAGGTCACATAGTGAGTACACAGGGAAAAAAATGATTTTTACACAGGCAGCCTAGTTCAAAAGTATTTAAACATTGTGTTTAAATACTGTCTCTCAGGGTAATAAAGAGTTCCTCTGATTCCTCATCCTAAAACCGTTATTTATCCCATACTTCCAAGTTCCTTAACAGTTAATATTTATAATCTTCCAACCTAATCTCCCCATAGTATTTTTATACAATTGGCTAATAAAAGTCCCTAAAAAGGGTATCTCTGCTCCTATATTATTATCTTTCATGTTTATTTAGCACTTATTCCAAAATCAGTGTTTCAAGCCATTAGTTTAATTCTGTATACATGTTTTATAATCCCACTTACTACCCCAAAAGTGATCAATAAAAACATTTTCTACTCAGCAAAAGAAACTAAACTTAAAGAAAATTATTCCAATACTATTTTTATATGTAAAGTTTAAAAAAAGAAAAGTCTTGCAACAAAAATAAATTTGAGACCTTTATGAGTACCTGAAAATATCACCCAAGAAGGCTTTCTATAAAACATATCCATTTGGGGAAGCTGGGATGGCTCAGAGGGTTAAGTGCTCACTTTGCAGCCCCAGAGACTGAGGATCGAATCCCGGCTCTGGCCCAGGAGGACCTATATACTGACCCATATGCACCCAGTTCAGTTCTTGCCGGGGCCTATGTGGGAGGTTCCTGACCCAGTTCCTGCCCTGCGCAGCCCCGCGCCCACCTGTGGAGTGAAACTATATGGAAAACTAATGTCAACTATGGAGACTGCTCTGGGCCCTCCCACTTCTCTCTGTCTCTGCATCTCTCTCTCTCCCTGTCAAAAACAATAAAAAGAAATCTTCAAAAAATATGTCCTTTTGAGATGAACATTTCTTCAAAGATAAGGTTATTATTGTAATACTTGTTTATATACATCAAGAAATAACTGTAAATAAAGATTGTGAGCAGTTGTCAATAATTTATTATTTGTGGACAATGGTCACAAATTTTGTTTTATTGGTATCTCTTTCTACAGAAGGAAACCAGAGGCTTAGTGAAATCAAATTAAAAATCTTAAAATTCTTAAATATATAAGAATGGTCATGCAAGCTACATGACCATGCTTTCTGGAAAACAGAAAAATATAAGAAATAAATAAGATTACACAATTCAAGACCATAATCACTTAGGAGAAAAAAGACACACAAAAATATTATTACACGGTACACATAAGGATATATTTAGTTGACAGATACCTTCTGGCCCATTAACAACCTTTCAAAAATTATCATTGAATTGAAATATTTCATTCCATACATATGTTAGTAGACTACTGAGATCACAATAGTGAACAAATAGCCATGGCTTCTGCCGCCACATTAAACTCATAACTACATCATATCAACTATAATATGAGCTTTGAATAAGTACATGTTGCCATAATAATGATTAACACAGGTGCCCAAAAAAATCTGGTGAGCCTGTTGTTAATCACTTTCATGGCATCCTATGTTTATTTCATATCTCTATTATACTTTAATAAGATCTAATAGAAGTTTCACTTATAGATTTGATGTAGAAGATCAAGAAAGACTCTTACCACCCTCATAACAACAAGAAAGCTAGGTCTAAGATAAAAGCTATATTTTCCTTAAATGTCAATGAAGTATAATGTGTAATTGAACTAACTAGCACACTGAAACAAGCCCTTGAGAAGTGAGCAAAGAGTACCAAGTACTTTCAAATCTACCTAATCTGAGTACAAATGACTGAGAGAGTGAGGGAGTCATAGGCTGAGAGGCTTTGGAGGGATGGAAAGAAATTAGCCTGGGAAACCAGGATGGCTCAGTGAGTTAAACACTTGCTTTGCAGCCCTGGGGACCAAGGATCGAATCCTGGCCCCAGCCAGTAAGGACCCATATGCTCAACTGGGGTGTGCTTCCCATGTAGGAGACCCCAGTTTGGATCTCAGTTTGGCCCCTAGGTCGAGAGGGCACACCTCCCATGTGGAGAGCTCCTAGCCCAGTTCCCACCCTGTGTGGCTCCTGCGCACCTGGGTGGGAGAAAAACGATGACGTACAACTATGGAGACTGCTCTGGGCCCTCCCCCTTCTCTCTGTCTCTCTGTCTCTGTCAGAAACAATAAAATAAATCTAAAAAAAAAAAAAAAGAAATCAGCCAAACCTTCAACAGTGTGGGCTAATATTACAGATTAAGATCTTGAAAGAGCCCACAAAGAAAAATAAATATACTGACCTAACAATTCCCCTATAAAAATTCTGCTTCATAAAAAATAGAAGAGGCAGTGCTAGAAATCAGAGAAATCTTAAAAATTTTGCAAGAAGTTTAGGTTCCAGGGCTACACTGAAATTCAATCCAAAGGAGAGCAAAAACTAACTAAAGCTGAAATCCAGCTCAGCTCAAATCCTGTTAAGGTCATAGATAAGCACCAAGATAGACGTTTTGGAATTTCAGACTTGGTCTTAAGGACAGAAAGATTTCTGCAAAAGCATTTGAAATCAGAAGTCATTTGAAACTAAGTAAAACTGGGACTCACATTCAGTTCACTAAAGTAATGATGAAATCTGAATAATCTACCAAGCAGCTAGGAATCACAGAAGAAGAAGGAAAAATGAGAAAGAAGACATATTTAAGGACATATTAGCAAAATCATCTACAAGCCTGATAAAAGATTTCAGCCTATAGGTCCAAGAAGTTCAGCACACCCCAAGAAGAGAATTCATGCAAATAAAACAACACACAGGAAGATATCAGTCAAATTGTAAATTGCAAAGATAGAAAATATTCAAGTTAAGGGGAAAAAAAGATGCTGCATCCAGAGAAACAACAATAAAAAAGATGGCTTACTGGTATTTTACTTCAGAAACAATGGGAACAGACCATTCCATTGAATGGAATGATATCTTTTAAAGTACAGTGGTATCTCAATCCTGGTCATTAAATGATTCCAGGGGAAGCTGGGATGGCTCCGTGGGTTGAGTGCTCACTTTGCAGCCCCGGAGCCTGAGGATCGAATCCTGGGCCTGGCCTATGCGAACCCATGCTCTGAACTGGGGTGTGCCCCCAGTTCAGTTCTTGCCGGGGCCTATGCAGTAGGCTCCCAGCCCAGTTCCTGCCCTGCACAGCCCCACACCCACCTGTGGAGTGAAACTATATGGAAAACAAATGCTGTCGATTATGGAGACTGCTCTGGGCCCTCCCCATTTTCTCTGTCTCTCTCTGTCAAAAAACAATAAAAATAAATCTTCAAATAATTCCAGGAGGTGACAAATACCAAAAACAATGAGTACCAAACAAATTTTTCCCTTAAGAAATAATGTAATTAAATTGAATGTATTCCCAAACCAAAAATACACAAAATGACTATAGAAGCTAAGACAAGACCACAAGGGATGAACAAAGGGTAAGAGCACCTGCGTGACTACCGTGTAACCCCTTGTTTCAGCTGGAAAGGGTAGCGAGTCACTAGGCAATCAACACTAACAAGTTATACCGTATGCCCTGAGTATCAAACAAATGACGAGTACTGGGGCAAAATTTTCCCATCAAAATGTGTCAAGTACCAAATTCAACAAGTTTCAAAGAAGCCGAGTACCAAGGTATGACTGTACGGGGAAAATGGGGGACTGTCAACCTAGAATTCTGTATCTTAAAAAATATATTTTTGAAAACAAAGGTGAAAAAATATTTTTAGATAAACAAAAGCTAAGAAAAATCTAACACCAGCACATATACACTAAAAGTAATACTAGAAGAAATTCTTCACACTGAAGAAAAATAGTGTCAAAGGTGCAGGAAAGAATGAGAAGGCCTGAAAATGGCAAATATGTGGGTAAATATAAAGAACTGCATTTTTTTCTTGCATTTTAAAATACTATTACATGTTTAAAGCAAAAATAATAACATACTTTAGGGTTTAAAAACAGGTGTATAAGTATATGCCAACAATATCAAAAAAGGGAGAAGACAAATCACATTATGCTGTTATAAAATTCTTAAATTATACGTAAAGTGATATAATATTACTCAAGGTAAATAAATTAAGTATGCACATTGTAATCTCCAGAAAAATCACACAAATAAATATATAAATAAAACAAAATGTTATACTCAAGTTAGCCAATAAGAAAAATAAATCATCATACCAAAAACACTTGGCCGTGAAGAAGGAAGAAAAACAGAAAAGGGGGGCAAAAAAAAAAATGTGTCTTTTAATTCTACATTTCCAAAAAGCAAGGTTTATGTGGTTTATAAATAGACTCAATATATGTTAGCTAAGTAATTAAACATAAATTAAAGTAGATATGGATACCTTTAACAAACCCACAGAATACTTAAAAAGAGTATTTCCAAAGGATTTTACCTGCTACTCCCCTACTGGCCTTAAAATGTCACCAAATGGAATATAAAAATGAGTATGTTATTACTCTTTTTTAGTGAATTCTTATTAACAGAAAGTGTCTTAATGAAAATCTGTAAAGCAAATAGTAGAGAATAAACTAAGTAATATAAACAAAAACAAATTATTCAAAAGTTCCAGCTTTTCCTTTCACCATGAGTATATAAATACAGCAGTGCCAGGCTATAAATGGCTAATATTAAGACTTTCAAAATTAGAGGTGAAATAAATAACAAAGATTTTTCAGAATATTTATGTATATAGTCACGATCTCAGTATTTGTTGCATTTCCACTGTTTTCGTACTATACCTCAGATGAAGATCTTCTGAAAACTTCAGACAGGCATAGATAAATTCTTTAATTTGGTTGTAAACTTTCGGCACAAACTCAGAGAAGGGAAACTTTTTTGGAAATGGTTGCTGTAAATGCAAGAATTAATGAAAGCAAGTCACAAATGAATATACATTGAAAGTACTTGTAAATTAGTTAATAAGCAAAATTTTTCTTCCACTTTGTGAACCGTAAGCTTAACAACCTAAATTTAAGAATTTCAGTAAGTTTCCTGATATTAAAGACAGTAAGATATATATTTAAATAAATACTAATTCAAATGTCCCCCAAAACATGAAGGGATAAACTGTGGTACATATTCAGCAGTAAAAAGAAATGAACTATTGATAACATACAATAACTTGGATGAATCTCAAAAGCATTTTGCTGTGTGAAAGAAGGCAATGTCAAAAGGTTGCATTAAGTGGCATTATGGAAAAGGCAAAGTAGATAGATACCAAAAAGATCAGTGGTTGCCAAAGGCCAGGGGTGAGGAGAGAATGATTAAAAAGAGGTAGCATGAACGGATTTGGGGAAATGCTATAAGTGTTCTGTGGCATGATTGTGGGAGTACATACATAACTCAACACATTTTCAAAACCAAAAGAATTATAAAATACAGGATAAATTTTACTGCATATTTGGGGAAGAAAAATGTCCTAAGACTATAATAAGAACAAGTGTTTCAAAGTGTAAGCCAAATTAGAACACTCTCAGCAACCTCCCAAATACTTTACAGGTGATAGAACCCCAAAGCCATCTACTGATGCCCAAAACAGGAACATCTATCCTTCAAAGCCCAAAATGCATCCTGAAGGTGTTCCAGAGTTCTAACCCACTAAGTAAAAGGTAATGCCTTTAAATGAGACTGACAGAATGAAAACTTGTAGAGGATGCCAAATCAAACAGAGAAGTTTATTTTGGAATATTCCTTACCTTTTCCAGCTCTATATCTTGAAATGGGAATTGTCCTACCACCTTTTTATACAGCTCTTCACTTGTTACTGGTATAGGACTGTAGTTGTCAGAATCAAGTATGTTTCTATAAAGAAAAACAGAAGAAAGGAGGGAGGAAAGGAAAAAAGAAAGGAAAGAGGGACAGTTGGAAGGAAGGAAGGAAGGAAGGGAGGGAGGGAGAGAAGGAGGGAGAAGGGGAGAGAGGAAGGGAGGGTTAATCACTATAGTGATCACAAGTAATTTTCAGATGAACTCCAATGGTTATATATATACACCACAATCCAAAATAAACATTTCCCCGTCCCTAGTCTATTCCTTCTATAATATAGCTATTTAGTTTCAGGCAAGAACATCTTTTTAAAAAGAAAGAAAACTATATTCTGGAACAAATAAAACACAATTAATAAACATGATCTCACAGTATTTGATGATACAGAAAAATTTTTAAGGCAACATGTTGAAGCCTTAAGGCAAGTGAGAAATGAATAATAAAAGAATGTGTGCTCTAGAAAAGGCAAAGAAGTTTTATTTGTTTTTGTTTGTTTATTTTCAAGTAAGATATATTTAATTATGTTCTTTAATCCTATACTAGATCTTCTATTCTAACTTTCAAAGTTGGCAGATGAGGAAAAGTAACTTCTATAATAAATCAAAATTATGTTCATTTACTCCATTTACTGCTCTATATTAAGAATGTTTTTGTTTTTGTTTTTTTAAATACATCAATTCTGACTCCTTAACCAGACTGGGGGTTCTATAAAAGCAGGGGCTATAATACCAAAATCAAAACAGAAATTTATTGAAGATAATCAGATCAGATCCTCTGAAGACCATAAATATGTTATTAATATTCAAGGTTCCTAGAGAGATTATCCTCCATTAAATGCAATTGTACCATTAGATAAATCTGATTTTTTAGAAATACAAATGTTTAGATTAATGTACAAATGAGTTTCACTATGTGATTATCAGAGATATGTTCATAAACTATGAAGAATGAGATTAAAGGGGCAATGTAAGAAGATATTAAGGCTGTAAGAATTTGAAAACAGGATAAGCTAATCTGGGACAGGGATCTTACAATAAGCAGGATGATCACTTTAAGTACATGAGTGCAAGTTCAAAAGGAGAAGAAATGTTAATGAATTGATGTGGGTTATATGCAAGGAAAATAGTCTAAGGAGACATTTGTAAGTGTGAGGCATAACAGAATAACTTATTGTATGCATGTTACAATAAACATTTAAATAATATACTTCAAATATTGGATGGCAATAAGCATCTGTATATGGAGAAGGAATATAAGAAATCACATGAGTGAGTCCTCAAAAAAAGGTTTCAAAGAAGCTAATTATTCAAAAAGGCTCAATGGCCACTACTTTATGAATGACCCATAAACTAGGCATGTTCCTCAAAAAGAAAGAAAAAAAAAATAAAAATTGAGTAAGAATACACAAGATGATATGGATGTTATGAACCAAGGTATCTGACATATATTCAAAGGAACAAAAAAATCACAATGGGATTTGGGAACTCCCTACATGGCAGATACTAACACAGTGAGATGGGAACTTTATTTGGAACAGCTCTGTAATTTACCTGAATTATCAATCATGACCTGGATCACAGCTAGAAAAATATAAACCACATATACTAGCTGCTCGTTATACCTGAAAAACTTTATGCATCGACAGGTTTATGTGTTATGCACACATACACGACTATAGATAATTTCTCACCTGAAAATACCTGCCCATTTCTTTAACAGAGTCTCACTATACTGATCTCTGATTTCTAACAGCATGTCGAAAAGCTGGTTTACAGGAAAACCATAAACCTGAAACAAAATAAGAAAATAACTTTGTTTTATAAGGTGAGTTTTTAAAGCAACATCAGAGAGCTTAGGCACTGAAAGATACTTTTATTCTTTAGCCAATAATTGAAATGAAACCATGACAGGAGAATCTTTCATTCCCACCTAATATATAATGTCTGCCTCTCAAGAATTAAAAAGATACATGCCAATATACATAAGCCCATCAAAAAAATTAAAATATAAACATTAAAATCAACATATACAAAGTATACAGTCAGCTAAGCTCTCATAACTGCCTGTAATGCTTAGCAACCATCAGGAGCAGGGAGAGAAACTTAAAATGCTACCAATCTCACCCACTATTCTACTGATATAATAGGTGGTTCAAGTCAATAATTACTCAAGATTTTAATTAAGAAACTCTAAAATCTCTTGGGCACCATATCTGAATTAAGGATTAATTTTGATTAACGTAGTGGTTGGTTCAACTGACTGACTTGCTATAAGGAAAAAAAGGAGGATGGAAACTGTGAGAACATAGTCAAGGTGCTGATCAGGAAATGCTATAAAGAGATAAGAAGCTCTAGCTCTAGGAAATGAAGAAACACAACTAAAAATTAAAAGGTATTATTCAAGCTTAGGCAGACAATGAAAAGATTTAGAGCTGGTGAAGTACTAATCTAGGTAAGTATATAGAAACAGAAACGGCAAACCTGAAGTGTATCAGCAAAAAGCACAATAAGGTTCTTCAAATCTAGCACGAGGTTTGGATCAGAGCAGTAAGACTAAAAGAAATAAAAGGCAATCAGTAAAACATCTTAATTATTAACAATAAAACTAAATTTTAATTTATTTAATTGTTTAATTCTTTACCTAGTGAAAGTTCTCTAGAAAGGGTCCAACACTTTCTTGGTTTGTTTTGTTTGTTTTCTCTCTCTCTCTTTTTCATTAATTGTTAAATTGACTGGGGTGACAGTGATTGGTAAAAATTACATAGGTTCCAGGTGTACAATTCTACATTACATCGTCTGTGTGTTCATTATGTGAGTTTCTGCACCACAAAAGAAACCACCAACAAAGCAAAGGGGCAATCAACCGAATGGGAGAAGATATTTGCAAACAATGTCTCTGATAAGGGGCTAATATCTAAAATTTATTTTAAAAACGCATACAACTCAACAACAACAACAACAACAACAATGATCCAATTGCAAATGGGCAGAAGTCCTGAACAGACACTTCTCCCATGAAGACATAAAAATTTCCTTCTTTAATTTAATTATTAAAGTCCCTGGCCTTTGTGACTGTCCTTTCTTTCTAAATCTCTACTATATACAACCAAAACTCTCCATCAGTTATCCATGTTTCTTAACTTTCTTTTTGTATTTTCTATTTCTATGTGTTTTTGCTCTGTATTTTGGGCTACATATTTGACTTAATCTTCTTAATCATAGAATAACAAGCAAATTTTCCCTATTATAACAGCTTATATTAGTGTAGTATATTTGTTCCAATTGATGAGCCAATGGTGACATATTATCATTAACTATAGCCCATAGTTTACATTAGGATTCTCTCTTAGTGTTTTATAGTTTATGGGTTTCCACATATGTATAATGTATATGTATAAAGAGAATTGATTTTATACAATAAGTTATATCAGGAAACTTGCTAACCTCTTCTAATAATTATAATAGTTTTATCTATTTAATCTTTGAATTAAATTTCTCCATTATGGCAATAATAAATTTCAATGAAAGCAATTTTTAATCTTAATTTCTACCCTTGTTTGACTTGCTTCTTTCCTTTCCCTCCTTCCTACATTTTTTAAATTGCAAATATAGTATATATAAAGCAAAAAACTACATAAAATCTATATGTACTATTTTACCAAGCAAACATGCACCAGCATGCCAGAAGCCCTCAGATGCAATAAGCACAGCTGCTTTCCTCCCAACTCAAGGAAACAGTATCATGACTTTTATAATCAGTTCCGTGTCTTTCCTTACTTTTTTGTTTCTTTGTATTTTTTAACTTAATAAACTTTTCCAGAGAAGTTTTGTATTTACAGATACCCTTTCACAAATACACTCAAGCAAACTTTCCCTATTATAACAGCTTATATTAGTGTAGTATATTTGTTACATTTGATGAGCCAATGGTGACATATTATCATTAACTATAGCCCATAGTTTACATTAGGATTCTCCCTTAGTGTTTTATAGTCTATGGGTTTCCACATACGTATAATGTATATGTATACAGAGAATTGATTTTATACAATAATTTATATCAGGAAACTTGCTAACCTCTTCTAATAATTATAATAGTTTTCTGTAAATTCCCTTTTACTTTTTTTATTGTTAAATTTATTGGGGTGACATTGGTTGGTAGCAATTACACAGTTTCTAGGTGTACAATTCTACATTACATTGTCTATGCATTGCATTATGTGTTCACCACCCAAAATCAGCTCTCTTTCCATCACCATATATTTGATGCCACCTCCCTTTTTATTTTCAATATACAAAATTACATAATCTGCAAAAATGATGATTTTGTTTCTTCCTTTCAAAACAAAACCAGACATAACTCCAAGTACAATACAAAATAGGAGCAATGGTAATTAAATATATGTTACGGGTTTTACAGGATGGCTTTTATCAGTTTAAAAAAATTCTATGATTCTAATTTATTAAGAGATTTTACCATGAATGTATGGTGTGTTATATCAATGCTTTTCTATATTCATTGAATTATATGTTTTTTGTCTTTTAACTACTAATGCATTAAATTTCATTAACAAGCTTTGTATATTGAAATCAGCTTATATTTGCTACTGTAAACTCAATATATTAATATTGTTTATAAATTATTGGGTTCAGTTTTCTAGTATTTTGCTTAGGATTTCTGATCTATATTTATGAATGAGACTGAACAACATTTATGAGTTTATAAGTTCTTATAATATCCTCATCTGGTTTCATTGTCAAGATTATATATACTTCATAAAATGAGTTGGTTAGTGTTTCCTCTTTTCTATTCTTTGATGGTTTATATAGGATAGGAATTGAGGATAAAACTTCCTAGACATGGAGATTTTTTTTTTTAAGAATTTTGAGGAAGATCCAAGATGGCGGCATGAGGGGAGCACGCAGATAACTGCCTGGGAAGGGCCTTGTGAACAGAGGGGAATCCACAGGGGAAACCCTGAGAAGAAACCTCAACTAAGAGAACCACACAACACGGAACAGCACACAAAGGTTAGAGAAAAAAGGGGAGAGCGGGTGAGGGAAAGGGAAGCAGCGGTTCGGGGACAGAGACTCGGAGCGCGGCCCAGGGTTGGCAAAAACAAAGGGGGATTGGGGGACTACGGTCAAAGTGGAGCTGGATCGAGGGCGGGCTGGAAGCCGAGACCTAGGGAGCGTGGAAGCCCCACAAGACTGTGGACAATTTAACATCCGATCTCAAGGGACAGCACACAGTGCCCTAATCAGATCACGGAGCCTAAAGTGGAACAGGGACTGTGGAGCAGGGCGGCGGCACTTCCCGGCGGGCGGGGTGAGAGCAGGGCACCAGCCCACAGCAGCTCAGCACCCCTGATTTACGGAGGAGATTGACTGTGAGGGAGCGCCTTCTGAGGACAGGGCTCTTGGAGTGAG
>PVKE010048606.1:0-11530 GCA_004027555.1 Craseonycteris thonglongyai | reverse complement strand
TTACTTCATAAGATTATCATTATTTACTTAAGAATGCTCTGCTTTTTTTTAGAAAGTGTTTTCTCTTTATTTTTAAAGGTTTATTTTACTAATTTTTGACAGAGAGAAACAGAGACAGACAGAGACAGAGAGAAGGGGGAGGGCCCAGAGCAGTCTCCATAGTTGACATTAGTTTTCCATATAGTTTCACTCCACAGGTAGGCACAGGGCTGTGCAGGGCAGGAACTGGGCCGGGAACCTTCCACATAGGCCCCGGCAAGAACTGAACTGGGGGCACACCCCAGTTCAACATATGGGTCAGCATGGGCTGGGGCCGGGATTCGATCCTCCGTCCCTGGGGCTTCAAAGCAAGTGCTTAACCCGCTGAGCCATCCCAGCTTTCTCAGGAATGCTCTGCTTTTAACTAAAGAAGCCTCTACAAAAAATTCCTTTTTGAGTCTAAAATCTGATCTATAACTTTTCTTAAAGATCTGTCATGTTTTACTTTTCTTTTAGCTCTGATAGAATGTATGGTTTGGGATTTTGGCAAAGGAATGCATTTTAATTCAAAACGAAAGGAACAGAGTCAGAAAGGCCTATAGTAGTTAAATATATGGCTGTTTTGGAACTTGGGAAAGGGAACTCTTTTTTCTTCCAAATGTTTATGTATTGCTACTAGTATAACCCTTCCCAACACTTAGCAAGTACAACTTCATTTGTTGTCTTCTAGCCACATGTGATCATTTCTTCAGATCTAAAAGGATGGCATTACACTGCTGTTTCAAATAGTGATGATTCTGTGTGTTTTCTGCCTTGCACTTAATGGCAAGTGAACAATAAGAAATAGTGTTCTGCTTGACTTCTAGTGACATACTGTACATTCTCAGGTAGGTCTCTTGCATTCTGACTGCTAGAGCCACAAAGATCACAATTTCCCAAAGGCTGATAAAGAAGAATATGGACTCCAAAGTTCAGAACTTTGTCTGAATTTTTATTTAAGATAGTCCCCAACACATTACTGCTATTTAGGTCTCAATACTGAGTATTTCAAAAACCACTTGCAGATACAGAGTGAAGTGTCCTTTCTTTTCTACTATATGTAGAAGGTTACATGGAGTGTTGCAAAGTCTGGGTCCTCAGGGTTATCAGAAATAATATGCAGTGTGAGGAGCTCTTACCAACTGTTACAATCTAATGCTCTTGTAGTCAACCAGAGAGAGAATAATTACTGGGAAAAGAGCATGCTACTGGCCACTGCAGAATGAACACCACTTTTTTAAAACAACAGAGAAAGTCCAAATTTGATTAATGATGACTACATTTTGAAATTAAATTAGAAGGCTTATGCAAAATAGCTAAGCTACATATGCCATATATTGACAGTAACACCCCTCTTTTCTGGATTTGTTGGCTACAGATGAATTCTGATAACCAAAGTTTAACTCTTTAAGTGACCAAACTATAAAAAATGTTTTTGATAGAAATACTTTCTAAAACATATTACTCATGCTGCATCTCAAAAATCTCCCTACTTTAAATAGAAGATGAACAGGTTCCTTTTTGAGAAGGCTCAGTATCATGGTTCTCAGCATAGTAACCTCTCCTCTTATCCCTACACATATGACCATGTGGCATACTCATAATTGACAATGCCTCTAAGTTTATGTTTAAAAAGCATCTGAGACTGAATATATTCCAAAACAAGCCTAGTCTTCTCCCCAGAACTTGCTCTTTCACCTTCCCTCTCTCTGTTAATGGTGACACCAATCCCTCCAGTTGCTCAGGATAAAAATGGTGAACCTTTCTTCCCTGACTCATCTTTTTCTTGCCACTCCACATTCTGTCAGCTGTCCTTTCAAGATATTTCCAGAATCTACCTCTTCTCACCACCTCACCTCTACAATCTGGCCCTAGCCATTGTAACTTTTTGTCCCTATTGCTACATTTACCTCCTAAATAGTCTCCTCCTACGGGCTTCAGCCCCGCTTTGTTCTATTTCCAATACAATCCTCAATACAGTTGTCACAGTGATTAGCTTCATACTTAAAGTTAGATCATAGCCCTCATCGTTTAAAACCCTCCAAAATTCTTTTCTCACTCCAAGTGAAAGCCAAAGTCCTAACAATGGCTGAAGGGGTCCTACAGCTTTGACTGTCTCACGGATCTAGTCACTCAACATTCTCCTCTTTGCATACTCTGTGACAGCTCCCATTCCTCTGTGCTACTCCTTGAGTGAGAAAAGGCATGCTACCACCTCAGGATCTTTTACCCTTGCTATGCCCTCTTGCTGAAATGCTCTTCCCACAGATATACATGATTGTTCTCTCATTACCTTCTTTATTCAAGGGTCATGGTCACTGTGAAGTCAACTCTTTTAGCTCTATTTAAAAAAACAACATCTATAGTACTTCTGTTCTCCTTCCTTATGCCATTTTCCCCTGCAGTATTGTTTCTTTTCACCCTTACTGGGATAAAAATCCCACGAAAGCAGACATTTTCTCTCCCTAGCACCTAGAACACTGCCTGGTCCAAGGAAGAGACTCAATAAGTATTTGCTGAATAAAATAAATGACTGATAAATGTTAAACTAATATATTTCTTTAAATCTAAAGAGCAGCCCTGTGAGGCTGTAGTAGAATACATATATAATACACAAGGATGCAGAGGCTTCTGATTGACATCTTAAGATCCATTCGGGTCCCTTCAGTTCTTGGCTGTCTCTCACTCTTCACTCCCTCCTTCTCTGCTACTATCGTAACTGCCCACCCTCGTCTTTTGCCCTATTATCACAAAGTCTTCTACCTTTGAACATCTAGTTTGCATTACCCCCATCTACCCTACCCACCACAGCAAGATGAATTTCCCTAAGACACGAGTAGCATGATAGGGGATACTGTAACAGGGGTCTCCAAACTACGGCCCGTGGGCCGGATGCAGCCCGCAAGGCCCTCTCATCTGGCCCGTGGAGACCTTTTATCTGAATAAAATAATATTAAATAAATAATTAAAAACAACTCTATGTTTTGATTCTTTTTTATTTGGACCTCGAATGTGTAGTCAGCCCCCAAACTGCTGTTTGATAGTTAATGCGGGCTGAAAAGTTTGGAGACCCCTGCACAACTTCGAGATTAAGAGCAGCAATGCTGCCGAAATTAAAATCTTAGCTCTCCAAACAAGCCTTTTGACCTTGAGCTAGTCAGTTAACAGGTCTGAATCCCAGTTTTATCATCTATACAATGGGGAACCTCAAGTGGTTATTATGCCTAAGCAATGATAAATGTTTTGTATGTGTTAGCTATTACTTATCCTCAGGACATTTCCATGCTTCAGTATCCACAGATGCACACCTTAGCAGTAATAATGTCCAGATTCCTTTGCCAGCTAGCTACATAAGACCACTGATGATTTCTCTTGCTGACCAGTCAGACCTACCTAACTGCTCCTGAATCTTTCAACAGTCTGTGCTGTTTATTACTTGTGGAACTTAGTAGGTGTTGGAAGACACAATCTGTTTTGTACGCCTGGCAACTCCTCCCGATGCATTAAGAAGTAACGTAACTGTCACCATCTCTGTGCAGACCCTCATCATCCCTCGGGCCCAGTCAATCATTTGAGCCTTTGGCTACCACCTTGGCTTGCTATGCACTCCACACACCTTGAGTCCAGCACTTACTGTGTTGTATATCAATTATTTTTCATTCTTTATTACAGTTACCTGTTAACATGTCTCTCTCCCCAACTTGACTGTATCTTACTAATTCTGTTGCTACCATACCCAGGTGCCATGCCTGAATATTGCCTGTCTCAGAGCAGGCACTCAGTGAAAGTCAGTCAGCTAAATGAGTGGGGCTGGCTATTGGCAGAGACACAGTTAGAACACGGGTCTTGACCCAATATCCTTAGTACTACCATTTAGCCACTCGATACACATACTGATGTTAGGAGCTATACTAAATAGTCTCTCCAAACTATGCATTTGTATTTTCTTTTCTGCTTGTTATGTTTTCTCGATCTTCTTCCTTAAAGTCAGTCTGTCAGATTTATTTGTTTCTGTCAGCAACTTCTAGCCATATTCTCAGTCTCCTCCAGTCAGCTGATGCCGGGGAAACTAGAATAGCACATCTGAGAGAAGCTCCAAGAAATTCCTATAAGCAACAAATAAGCTTTTGTATATAGATTCGGGGCACCAATGTCGACTACTCAAAGACATTCTTTGATTTTGTTTTCTATTTAGCTGTTATATTTACTACAGTTTATACATGAATGTTCCAATTATAGTTGTTAGGGTTATTTTTTTGTTTGTTTCATTTCCTGTGTCCACATGATGGGCAAGGGGTAATCTGGATCTTTCACTTAGTTCATTAAGCTGATTATCTCCAATGTTTGTCTTGAGATCTTATAAACGCGTCTTTAAACTGATTTTGACTAGTTTGTAAATGTAAAATTCTAGAGTCATTTTGCTTTGTGATGAAAATCTAGGGCATTTTGTAGAACAGTGATAGAGATCAAAGGTCAACATATTTCACTATCTATACATAATAATCATATATCAAAAAATTAGGGAAAAAGGAATCTTAAGAGTACATTGAGTTTGTCTCTTGTTGTGGCACACAAGAATATAAACTAGCTTAAAGACCTCTGCAAGGAAGACGCCACAGGCTCCCCTTCTTTACTTTACAACATTTACAGCCAGACTGTTTTATGTTACAGCTAACTTAAGTTCCCCTGCCCTTTCCCTCTTGGTCACCAGCTAGTCTCATGTCCTGTAGACTTCTATCCACCCTCAACCACAATGACAAAGTCTTCCTACACAAATACACTTGTATATTGCAGGCTTCCCCGCTTATGTAATCTAAAGCCATGTCAAATAAAACACAAACCTGTGATTTACCTATGTCCTCAACAGAAAAGCACTTTTGATCCACAGTACCACCATTGATAGTTAGCTTGAAACAGTAGGGTATCCAAATGGAGGTATAAGATGAATTAAAGTAACAGCTATTTTCTCCAGCGGAGACATAATCCGGGCATTCTTTCCATTCTGGAGTCCATTCATGAGTGCTCCTGAAATGGAGGATAAAAAAGGATGAACTGTTCCAAAAACCATGCCATAGCTTAAATCAAAGCAAAGTGCTTGAGTATCAGATGCAATAGGTTGGAACACAAATATCTATGAGCAAGTATTTTAGGGGTGTCATTTCCAAGACCAATAAGGGGCCATTTGGTACTTCTGTCTATATTACTAGCATCTGTTCATTGACTGCACGTGATGTGCCAGCCCCTAAACTAAGTAATTCATTGGTAGGCGTTTTATTATCCCCACTGTACAGATGAGGGTTTTGAGGTTTAGGGAGGTTTAAAAATGTCCTTCATTAAAACATGGCAGAAAGTCAACTCCCAACCTATAGAGATTCTCAGAGAACTGTGAGTGTTAAGCCCTGGGTGTTGCCCTAACTCATGGCAAAGGAACCAAGGCACGCTGACAGGGTTCTCCAGGCTGAGTGATGCTGAAGTTTGGGTGGCCTCATTGAGGTAGAAAACCAGCTACCACCCTACTCTGAACCATTCTGTGTCCATTGCCTCATGGCCATCCTATGCTTGGGAAGTTTTGCTGATGCCTTGGACTCCTTTCCATACCCTGAATTTTTCCCTAATCACATGAAGAGCCATGAGACTACCTACTAACACGCTGGACATGCAGGTGATACTCATGGGAATCAACTTGAAAATCCTAGCCTTTTCTCCCCTGCCCTGAAAGAGACAAAAGGCATAGAACCCAGACATTGAAAAATCTTTCCAAACACCAAAAGCATTTTTCTTTTCTATTTTATAACTATGAATGGCTATTTAATTATAGTATATATAAAAACAAAAGGGAAAACAAACATGGGATTAATTGAATCAACATGTTTGCTTCTGAGTTCCTTTTTTTTTTTGGTTTCTCTACAAAGAACAAGTTCCTCTTTTCCTATATCTTGGGTCAGATGAAAGAAAACAAAACAAATAATGTAGGGTAGGTGGATACATGGTGAACACTGAATAAATCAGAGAAGCTGAATCTTCACATATATATTCTACTGTAGTTATTCATCTCTATCATACTCGACAGAAAGTATCCTTTACCCAGATGACTTGAAACAACAGCAGGATATGCGTTGGATGGAAAAGAGATGCCAAGAAATTCACTGTGGAAGAAAGTCAGAGTTTTGGGAAAGGAAATTCCCTGGTCTGCTGCCATGAGGACCTGAACAAAAATGCAGAGCAATACAAAGATTGCTCAGACTCATGCCCCACTGCCTCCCCGTCCTTCCTCAGCAAGAACAGAGCAAACCTGTGATAGAATGTGATAGAATGCAGCTCTCCAAAGTCCCACCTGTCTGACTGGCTAAATGAATTCAGCAAGCCATCTTTGGGAGCCTACCATGCAAGCACTATATAAGCATTACATCCACCACTGGTACTTTGTGGATGTAATGATTAAAAAGGTTGGTGGCCTATCTGAAGGCTAGAAAAAGACTCAGGAATTATAATCAGAGTACTTTTTTGGTCTCTTGCATTCATCCCATTGATACTTAACAAGCATTGATTATATAAAAACACTATGCTGGGCATCATGGGAGATTCATGTGTGTTTAAAGTATTACTCCTGCCTCAGGGCATGACTGAAAAACTTCATTACAAAGCAGTATGGGTCCGTATTCACACATAGTGCTCATTAGGTTCCCTATGAGTTCAGAAGAGGGAATGATTGCTCCTACTGTTCACGGAAGGCTTCAAGGTGGAGGTCGTTTTTCTAACAATCTTGAAGGATGAGTAAAAGTTTAATAGATGTGGCAATAAGGAAAGGAAGGGAGAGAACAGAGTGGTTAAAGGCATTGAGATAAGGAAGTATGGGCCTGAATGTGGTGAGGGAAGCAGGAGGTAATGGAGTAATTGGGAAAAACTTTCTTAAATGAGAATCACTACTTGGGTGGGATAATTCATGATTCACTTATTATTCATTAGGCTCTCAGCTGAGAAAAGGGTTTATAAGTCAAGGAGACATAAAGCCAGACAATCTGTGGCAGAGGAAAAAGGCAGCAGGAATGCACCTGTGCAGGCCCAGGTGCTGGGGGCTGGTAGGCCAGACTGGAGATCTGTGAGCATCCCTCTGGTGGATGGACGCTGCGGGGTGTGGGGAAGGCAGGGACTGGAAGGAAGGGCTGAAGAGCTGGGGGAAGACACACATTTCCTTCTTTACAGTTGTTTCTCAAGCTGATCTGTTTGGCACTAGGAAGAAACTTGTGCAATATCAGATCCTTGGGACAGCTGCTCATCAGCTGTTGGAAAGAACTTGGAAATAAAATGGCAGAAACACCAGGGTTTGAGATAGGGAACTGTTGCTTAAATTCTAGTTGAGATTCTGAAAAGTTGTAAACCTTTGAATGAGAGGAAGATTCAGCCCTAATGGGAAACAAGTGGGTAGAGGGTAAAAGCAAGGATGAATTGTGTGTGTGTGTGTGTGTGCGTGCGCATGCGCACGCACATTTATATTAGGAAAAGGATTTTTAAACATTAAGGATAGGTGGGTCATTGAACTATACGCGGGGGTGGCGAACCTGTGGCACGCGTGCCCAAAGTGGCACGCGGAGCAATTATTTCGGCACGCGGAATTATTGTTTTTTGTTATAAAAACATCCTATGCCTCTTATAGACATAAAAATGATCGATACCTCTATCTCACTCGATGGGTTGGCACGCGAGTTGAGCAAATATACTCTTATTTCATAAACTTTGGCACTCAATCGCCAAAAGGTTCGCCACCCCTGAACTATAGTGTGGTTTATCTTGAGTTTCAAGTTAAATTAAGAGTGCATGAAAGAGTTTAACAAGATTGTACATAAAATAGTTTCATGAGATTGCCTGGGGAATGAGGCCCTCACATAACAGTGGAGGCGATATCTAATATATTTAGCATAATAGATAGCATTAAAGTTTTAGTATTAAAATGTCCCAGAGATGTAGGCCTGTGCTTTGCAGGTCTGGATTTGTCACAGGGAGGTTAGTTCTATGTATTTAACACAGTTTCTCAACTTGGGCCTGTCCTTCATGAAGTCTGTACAAAAAGTCCTATTTAGACGAACCCAAATCCATTCGCTCCAAAGAGCAAACTACTTAAAGAACTTATTTTAAGTATGATGGATCAGGAAGAGTTAGTTCAAAACACAACTCTCAACCCCCTCCCTCATTAACCAAAGTTGAGTTTTATTTTAAATAAATATTTAACCTGAATTTTTAAACATTAAATTTAGACAGAAGAACAAACAGACTCACAAAACAGATACTCTGTTGCCTGCCTTTCCTGGGTTAGTTTCTATACAGACAGATAAAGTTAATTTACAGAAGCTACTCTCTCCTCCTCTTATTCCCCAAAGTTAAGTGCTCTAGGTGTGTTTCCAATCTATCTCGTGAAATAGATGGAGTGAGAGCTCTAGAAAAATCTGAAGAAAGAGCAGAAGAAACGTCTTCCATCTATACTAAGGGTCCCCAACCTCCAGACCATGGACTGGTACTGGTCCATGGCCTTATAGGAACCGGGCCACACAGGAGGAGGTGACTGGTGGGTGAGGGAAGCTTCACCTCTATTTTCAGCTGCCCCCCATCACTGGCATTGCCACCTGAGCTCCGCCTCCTGTCAGATCAGCGGTGGCATTAGATTCTCACAGGAGCCTGAACCCTATTGTGAACTGCACATGAGCATCCATACCCCCGTCTTAACCCCCCCAGGAAAAACTGTCTTCAATGAAACTGGTCCCTGGTGCCAAAAAGGTTGGGGACCAGTGGTCTATAGGAAACTATTTATGTTTTAAGGGCAACTGTTTTCATTACATACAGGTCATGTGTTCTAGGCTTAAATTTTAACATTTTCCTTCAGAAAAAAAAGGTAACAACACACACTCTCCCTTCTAATTTCTCCCCACTACCTGACATGGAAAACACACTTTCTTTAAAAGACCGGGCTAATTTGTTGAGAGGGGTTAGTTGGGGGATAGCAGAGGTGGAGGGATTCGGCCTTAGGGACTGAGTTCACTCACCCACCTCCTTTGGAAAGGAGGCTTTGCAGGCCAGGAGCTGAGAGCACAGCATCTCTGACAGGCTCCAAGAGCTGCCTTGAGTGCTGTCTGTGATTTGCATTTGTGCTGAGTCCCCTCCAAACTCAGACGCTGAATCTGGCATGGCCTCTATCCCAGGGTGGCAGAGGCTGTTCTGAATCGCTTCCTCTCCTGACAGCTCACCTGGCGAGGAGCAGTGCCAGCCAAGCATGCGGCTGGCTGCCCCTGGGTCTGTCCTTTTGACAGACTGCAAGTTTAGGTTCCCTCAGGCTTCAGTTACCAAGGCCAGGCCCATGAGGGAAAGCCAGGTGTGAGGGGCCCCGCTCTGCTTCCCCTGCCTACACTGCTCTGGTTCTAGATGAAACCATGCCACCATTTTACTGGCGTGCCAGGGCTGGGGAGTCATGATTCTGTAGTTCCAGGAGCTGCCTGGGAACTGAATTCTAAGAAACAGGACAAGAGCCCGAAAGGGCACTGGTCATATCAGTGGGCTCTGTAGTCTTTACAGTGCTGTGTACTAATCGGTGCAGCTCGGGCCTGATGCTAATTCCTTCCACTCTACCCTTCCCAGGTAAAGCAGGCTTCAGCTATTCTGGGTAAGATATTCACAAGAATTACGTTTTACAGAAAAAATGTAAAACACTGATTTTGACAGTTTGCGTTGGCACTAATCACAAGGTTGTACAAAGAGAGTTTGAGGATGTGACATTTGTTTTTTCCCCCTTGGCATCCCAAATTCTAAGGGCCCAAACGAAAGACATCTTTTGAATATGTCTGAGATTTTCCCTCCCTGGTCACACTTTCAGGGGCATCTCTGTTGGCACAGAGGCTAGGCTTGGACTAGGGCTGCTGAAAGGCCTGGGCTGTGTAGACAGGCAAAGGCGTGTGGCCCTGACGCACGACAGGAAGGGACCGACGTGCATGTGAAGGCTGCATACCTGTGGGTTTTTGCCCAGCTTCAAATTTGGTGACTATCAGGGTGGTGAAAATGGATTTTCACCAAGTGGTTCCAACTCTGCTATTTCTCTAGTTGGCTTAGTTAACGGAGCTGGTACAAATATTAATAACTCATTTGGTGTTGATTGAGCTGGCTCTCTAAGTTGCAGAAGCAAAAGTATGAAAATTGAACCATCTAATTCCCTCTTTATTTAACAATGAACTCAATAGATATTCAAACATGTTACCAAATAGTTTAGCTTCTTGTCCAAAATACACATCAGCTTTGTCTAGTGACCCTTACCTGTCTACAGCGTCAATATTAATAGGGGAAAAAGTGCATTTAGTACCCAACCATCTCAGCTTTGTGTGCTTTTTGGGGTACATCCAAAAGGCCTCTCTCCAACCTGGAAAGTAGGTAAGGCCAGTCCTGGTTGCTAGCTCAAAGCATATCTCATTTGCAAATTAAGCAGCCAGTTCTGGGTTAAAAGTGTTTTATAGGATACCAATAATCACAAAGAGTAAAGAATCAAAATCAATTTTGTAGCCCAGGAATTGGACTTCTAGGCCACTATTATTTTGAATTACTGTTATACTACCAATAATAAAAATAGCAGCTAGCATTTACTGAGTGCTTACTATGGGCTAAATGTTTTTCATGTGTTAGCTAATACCATCTTCATTAGAAGCCACAGGCAAGGTCTATTAGCTCCGTTTTGCTAATGAGGTGGCTGATGTGGACAGGCTGCTAATCTGCCCAGCATTACTCGGGGAGCAAGTGCCAGAGCCAGGCTGCAATGCAGGGCTGTGGGTGCTGAGCGCAGTCATTCACTGCTGGCTGCACCTTCCTGCCCTTTCCCTGCTCCTGTGTGGGGTGGGACAGCACCCCCACGGACTGCTGACCATCACCAGCCCAGAAGAAACAGTCCCCACTAACCTCACGTCTTGCTTAGGCCCTCGAGGTGGGTTGGGGGGAAAAGAAGAGATGATAGAGTATCTGAGCCTAAAATTCTAAAAAGCACAAAGGTATAACACAAGAGTAAATGGGGATGGAAATAATGTCACGTAAGGGGGGAGAATTAACCAACTTGGGTGGTGATTATATTGAGAAATCTTTGTTTTATTCTTCCCCTATTATTTTTAAAAGACCACTGGTAAAAATGGAATAAAAAAATATTACATCCCTTATTGAATGAACCAATTTAGCAGAAGCATTGTCTCCTGTCTACATAAAAACCAAACTGAGTCATTTAAAATACATATCTTAAAAAAAACAACAACCCTGTAGCTTCCCACAGATAAAGTATTATAAAACACAAAGCCTGGGAAAGCCGGGACGGCTCAGCGGGTTGAGCGCTCGCTTTGAGGCCACGAGGACCGAGGATTGAATCCCGGCTCCGGCCCAGGCAGGACCCACATGCTGAACTGGGGAGTTCCCACAGTTCGGTTCTCTAGCTGTCTCTGTCTCTGTCTCTCTCTCTATCTGTCAAAAGTAAAATAGAAATAAATATGCACTGAAGATA
>PVKE010048605.1:0-11531 GCA_004027555.1 Craseonycteris thonglongyai | reverse complement strand
TCTAGGTAGTTAGGGCTTCTGATTTCCTCTTGGATTTGGGGCTGTAATTCTTTCCACAGGTTAGGGAAATTTTCATCCACTATTTGTTTTAGTAGACTCTGAGAAGATTTCATCTCGCTTCCTTCTGGTACCCCTATTATTCTAATATTGTTCTTTCTGATGGAGTCAGAGAGTTCTTGTAGGGCTCTTTCATTTCTCTTGATTTTCCTTTCCCTTTCTTCTTCCCTCTGTGATATTTCCATGTATGTGTCTTCGATTTCACTCATCCTCTCCTCTAGCTGGTCAGCCCTGTTTCCTATGCTGGTCAGTTCTTTTTTCAGCTCTCCCATGATGCCTTTCATTTCAAGGAGTTCCTTTTCGTTCCATTCTAGCTTCTCAATTTTATTGGTAAAGTACTCATTTTGCTCAGAAAATTTCTTGTTGAGGTCATTTAACTGTGTCTGGGTACTTTGCCAGCATTGAGTGAGCTCTCTGAGTGTCTTGAGTATCGCAGCCCTGAATTCTGTTTCACTTAGATTTGATTCCAAGTGTGCAAAGTCCTTTACTAAAGACTGCCCCTAATCTTCTGGAGGGGCTTTGGATTCTGAGGTGTGCATTGTGTTTGATGTGGTTCTTTTTGCTTTAGGCATGAGTCTGTTTTCCCTCTGGGGGTTTGCCTATCAGATGGGCTTCTCTTTATTTTTTCTTTTGGGCTCAGTTGTGGGAGAAGGAGATTTTGGGAGAGGGTTGGGGGAAGCAGACAGCTTCTGTGTCCTGGGTCACTTCAGGTTGCTGTCTTAGCTGTTAGATAGCAGGGTAGTAAAGGTGTGGCCGGGGGTGGGGGCATGTGAGTAGGAGCTAGGGTGGGCCTGAGACACAATAGCAGATTCCTTTTTCAGCAGGGGTGCTGGTGTGTCAGTGCGGGCAGGGCGCAGGAGCTCCAGTCTTTCTCTCCTCCGCCTGGCTGCCCCTCCTTCAATCGTATATTCAAGCCGCGCCTGCAGGGCAACACTTGGATGGGCTTGGCAGAGGCCCCGGTCGGCCGCGCAGTCCTGCGTGCAGGCAATGATGCCGTGGCATCTTGGTCGGCAGCCCAGTTGCGCGTGTGGGCTGCAGCATTCCAGCTGCCTGGTGGGCGGGGAGCCGAAAGCCCAGTTGCGCACTCGTGGGCAGGCAGTAGTGCCGCAGCGGCCCGGTGGGCAGGGCGCCTAAAACCTGTCTCGAGTGCAGGCGCGGCGATGCGGCGGCCTGGTGAGTGGGGCGCCAAAAGCGTGGTTGCGTTCTGGTGAGCAGGTACAGGTGCCGCAGAGGCCTGGTGGGTGGGGCGCCGAAAGTCCAGTTGTGCACTTGTGCACTTGCAGCGTCACCGTAGTGGCCTCGTGAGCAGGGCGCTGAAAGCTCGGTTGCATGCTGGTGAGCAGGCAGGGGTGTTGGGGCGGCTCGGTGGGCGGGG
The DNA here is from genome assembly GCA_004027555.1 of Craseonycteris thonglongyai. Taxonomy (NCBI): domain Eukaryota; kingdom Metazoa; phylum Chordata; class Mammalia; order Chiroptera; family Craseonycteridae; genus Craseonycteris; species Craseonycteris thonglongyai. Next base: position 10,099 of record PVKE010048605.1, on the reverse strand, counting down.
CGTCAAAAGCCCAGTGGCACGGCTGTGTGCTGGCACTGGCGCCGCAGTGGCCTGGTGGGCAGGGTGCCAAAAGCCCGGGTGCATGCATGCAGCGGTGCCCCATTGGCCCGGTGGGCGGGGTGTCGAAAGGCCTGTGCGCAGAGGCCGTAGTTCGGGCGGCAGCCGCTCTACGCTCCCGGCTCTGCTGAGACCGCCGGATTCACTCCAAGCACGTCCAATGCATCTGTGCCCACTCAAGCCCCAGCCCTCACTCCAAGAGCCCCGTCCTCAGAAGGCGCTCCCTCACAGTCAATCTCCTCCGTAAATCAGGGGTGCTGAGCTGTTGTGGGCTGGTGCCTTGCTCTCACCCCACCCGCCGGGAAGTTCAGCTGCCCTTCTCCACAGTCCCTGTTCCACTTTAGGCTCTGTGACCTGATTAGGGCACTGTGTGCTGTCCCTTGAGTTGGGATGTTAAATTGTCCACAGTCTTGTGGGGCTTACACGCTCCCTAGGTCTCAGCTTCGAGCCCGCCCTCTATGCAGCTCCACTTTGACTGTGGTCCCCCAATCCCCCTTTGTTTTTGCCAGCCCCGGGCTGCGCTCCGAGTCTCTGTCCCCGAATTGCTGCTTCCCCTTTCCTTTCCCGCTCTCCCCTTTTTTCTCTAACCTTTGAGTGTTGTTCTGCGTTGTGTGGTTCTCTTAGTTGAGGTTGCTTCTCAGGGTTTCCCCTGTGGATTCCCCTCTGTTCACAAGGCCCTTCCCAGGCAGTTATCGGCATTCTCCTCTCATGCCGCCATCTTTTTTCTCCCTTAGGTTGTTTACTTGTGATTTTTCTTGTTTCTTGAGAGGCCTGTAGTGATATAAATTTCCCTCTTATTACTGCTTTTGCTGCATCCCAGTAATTTTGGTATGTTGTGTTTTTGTTGTCATATGTTTCTATGGATTTTTAAATTCTTTCTTTTATTTCTTCTTTGTTCCAGTCATTTCTTAATAAAATGTTGTTTAGTCTCCATGTATATGTGGTTTGTCCTGCTTTCTTTTTGTAGTTTATCTCCAGTTTCAAAGTTTTGTGATCAGAGTATACACTTGGTATAATTATAATCTTCTTAAATTTACTGAGGCTAGCTTTGTGTACCAGCATGTGGTCTATTCTTGAAAACATTTCATGTGCACTAGAAAATAATGTATAGTCCTGTGTTTTAGGATGAAGTTTCCTGTAAATGTCAGTTATGTCCAGTTGCTGTAATGTATCATTTAAAGCTGATGTTTCTTTGTTTATTTTCTGTTTGGACAATCTGTCCATCGCTGTCAATGAGGTGTTTAAAGTCCCCTATTATAATTGTGTTTTTGTCCGTTTCTCCTTCTAGATCTGTTAGTAGTTGCTTGTGAATTTTGGTGCTTCTTGGTTGGAGGCATATATATTAATAAGTGTAATATCCTCTTATTGTATTGTCCCCTTTATCATTATGAAATGTCAATTTTTGTCTCTTATTATCTCTTTGATCTTGAAGTCTGCTTTGTCAGATATATGGCTACACCTATTTTTCTCTGGGTGCCATTTGCTTCTAGTATTTTTTTCCACCCTCTCGCCCGAGTCTGTTTGTCCTTGTGGCTGAGGTGTGTCTCTTGTAGACAGCATAAGGTTGTTTTTGTTATTTAATCCAGTTTGCTACTCTGTGTCTTTTTATTGGTGAGTTCAGTCCATTTAAATTTAGGGTGATGATTGATATATCAGGATTTCCTGTAGCCATTTTATCATTTGTTTTCTGGTAGGTTTTTTTTTTTTTTATTGCTTCTTTGCTTTTTTCTTCACATTGATTATTTTAGTTTGATGGTGTTTATGACTGGTTTTTTTTTTTTTCTGTATTTTCTTCTTTTATTGTTACGTGTCCCAGTTCTAAGTTCTTTTTCAGTGGTTACCATGAACTTTATATAAAAGAAAGTTTCATATATTTAGTGGTCCCGGAGCAAGGCGTGAGGATTAAAGAAAACCAAAGAGCATGGGATTGGGAGGGCTGTCAGCATACGATCATACTCCAGCCCCGAGTTTATTTTTACAGCTTCTTTTATAGTAAAAGAGTACGTGCACAACTACATGGCTACAGAGTAAAAGTTAACTTGACACAAAACAGAGATTATTTTTCTCAGGACTAAGCAGAGATATCATGTCTACAGAGCGATTGTTTAATTCATTGCAAAATAGCAATAATTGGGTGACTAAATGGTCAGAGCATTCTTGGGAGAAGAACTTACTGGTACACTAAAGATAAATAATAAACCATATCAAATCCAAGTCTTGGAGGTCAGTGGAGTTCTGCCTATCTCCAAGGCCCTGGAGTTAGTTGTGCTGCAGCCAAGCAGAAACATTCCAGTATCCTCCCGTAACTCCTTGAGGGGAAAGGGCAAGAGAAGAGAAATCCCTGTAGAAGAGTTGGGGGGATGAGGCTCTGTGCCTCATCTCTTATGCTCCCCATATATTATTCTGATGGCCCCTATGCGACTGTGCCTGTCTTAGGTTGTTCCTTCCTGAGGAATCTTACCCGTCGTTGACTAACCAGCCATCCTGCGGGGCAATACAAGGTGAGGGAATTTCTCAGACATGTCTTTTCATTCTTGCCAACTGACCTCAGCGACCGGTGAGTGTTTTGTCTAACTCACCAGCCCGCTCCTGACACTTATCTCCATTTTCTTTGGAAACTTAAGTCTTTACTTCCTCCCCTTTTTATATTTTTGTTGTTCCAGTTTATCCCTATTTACTTTTACTTTTTGTTTCAGGTCCAATCACCTCCTTCAGTATTTTTTTAAATGCTGGTCTGGTGCTGGAGAGTTCCTTCATTTTTTTGTATGTCTGCAAAGGTCCTTATTTCTCCTTCATATCTAAAGCATAATTTTGCTGGGTACACAATTCTTGGCGGTTAATTTTTCTCCTTTAATATTTTGAATACTTTGTTCCCTTCCCTTCTGGCTTGTAGAGTTTCTGTTGAGAAATTTGATGAAAGTCTGATGGGCTTTCCTTTATAGGTTATAGTGTTCTTTGTTCTGGCTGCCTTGAGGATTCTTTCATTGTCTTTGACCTTTGACAGCTTCAGTACAATGTACCTTGGAGAGGGTCTGTTAGGATTCAAATAGCTAGGGGTCCTGCTTCCTTCTTGGATTTGAGGTTCCAGTTCTTGCCATACATTTGGAAAGTTGTCATCTGAGTTTAAAGTTTGTCTGAGTAAATTCTCTGTGTCCATCTTGTCCTCTGCTCACTCTGGAGAACTATCTGACTCCATTATTATATTATTTTTTCTAAAGGAGTCAGATAGTTCTTGTAGATATCTTTCATTTCTTTTAGCTGTTAGGTCTCTTTTCCTTCTGTGACATTTCCAAATTTTTGTCTTCGATTTCACTAATTATTTCCTCCATCTGGTCAGCTCTGTTTCCTATGCTAGCTATTTCATTTTTCATTTCTTTTATTGTGTTGTGTATCTCCAGAATTTTTTTTGCATCTTTTTCATAGATTCATTTTCCTTTCTGAGATCACTTAACTCCTTTTGTGTACTCTGATCTCTTTGAATATTTTCATAATTGCAACTTTGAATTCTCTGTCATTTAGCTCATATAATTCCATATCTTTGAGTTCCTTTTCTGGAGATGTTTCTCTTTCTTTCTAAGCTCCTTTGTTCAAAGGGGTATTAATTCATCACTGTTGGAGCGTTTTGTTTCCTGGACATGAGGACTTTTTACTTGGTAGATCGAAGGTATCTTTCTTTTACTTCCTAGCTGGTGTTAGTGTCTTATAATATTTCCTCTTATTTATTTATTTTTTTTCTCACAGTGGGAGACTTCCTAGGAGGTGGGCTTCTCTTTGACTCAGTTGTCCTGGTCTCTGCATCACCCTCGTATTGTAGGTGATGGTATTCTGTGCCTTTGTGATCCCACTGACATCAGTATCTGCCACACCTAGATCCCTCTGCTGGCTTCAGCGGGACAGGTATTGCCGGGGTTTATTTGGAAAGTCGCAGGTCTGTTTGTTTCACTGGGTAATTGTGGCTTCCCTCTGCAGGCTTCAGCATGAAGAGTGGGGGCAGTTTTTTTTTGGAAAGGCACAGGTCTGATTGCCTTACAGGGTAATGGTGGCTTCCCTCTGCTGGCTTCAGTGGGAAGAGTGAGGGCAGGGTTTGTTGGGAAAGGCGCAGGTCTGAATGTGTCACAGGGTAATGGCAACTTCCCAGCAGTAGCTCACTGAAGGCCTGCCATGGGCGAGACCTGTGGGGTGAGCCCTGGGAGACAGCAAGGGGAAGCAGCCAGGCTCCATGTCCAAGGCCACTCAGTGCTGTGGTTGGGGCCTCACCTCACTGAGGGCCACTCTGCATCTCAGCCACCAGCACACTCCCGGTGTCAGTGCTCCAGCCACTGGAACACCCGCCTCCAGCTTCAGTTGGCAGCCTCACACTTCGCGGGCTCCCAGCTCCAGCTGCTATACTCAAGCGCTGGCAGCCGGATCTTCATTCCTGTCACCCACACCGATCTCTGGCTGTTGCTCGTGCCTTGCTCCGGCCTCCTGCCCCACACTCTGGCCGCCCTCACTGCACCGCGGTGGTGCAGCCCCCCGTGCTCCCACTGGGGCCTGTCGCCATCATCAGTGGCACCCGCTTTTCCTGTCTACCCCGTGTTCTGGCATCTGCTCCTCTGCCTCTGTCCACTCCAGGCCTCCAACCCACCCCAAGTCGTTCTGCTCCTGGACTTGTGCTCCCACACCCCCACCTCAGTCAGTCTCTTCTCTGCTGGACTCGGGTCAGCCTCTGGGTCGGTTGCTGGGTTACTCTGGGTTGTGCTTAATGACATGTGTCCACACTGCTCCCTTTCTTTCTCTTACTCTCCTCTGCTTCTCTAGCTTTAGGTATTTTCTTGGGTCTGTGAGCCGAGGTTATATGCTATTTAGGGATTCTCTGGTTGGATTTTAGTAATTTAAATTGTCTTTTCAGGAGAGGTTTCAAGAACTCCTCTCATGCCACCATCTTGATGACGTCTGAGGTTATTTTTTTAATAACCTTTTTTCTAGCAGTGATCAGGATGCAGATCCAACCATTTGCCAACTGTAATATCTTAGACAAGCACTTAACACTGCATTTCTATTTCCTTATCTATAGAATGCAACCTCTCAGGGACTGAGGGAAAGCACTATTGTTATTAATCATAGTCTGAATCCGAGAGCAATGTTCTTTCTGCATGATCTTATATTTCTAAACACTACATTAAAGACATTTCTTTATGATGTCTGAGGGTTATCCAAAAAGTATCCAGCCATGTAATATGAAAAATAGAGGCATTTGTGGCTGGAGTTTTTTCCAGACAGCCCTTGTGTATTGTACATTTGTATAAATGCAAAGTGTTGAGATAAAACAAAATATGAAGCAATTATAACACAGTGGTAACTTTGTCTTATTTTCTTGCTTTTTCCCACCTTCTCCACTAGAGTGGTGTTTTAACAGTTAAACTGGGTGGAAATCTAGGAACCTATGTGATCAACAAACAGACCCCAAATAAGCAAATCTGGTTATCTTCACCATCCAGGTATGTTTAAAAATCATGTGGACCATGTAAGAAGTATCTCTACCATGTTTTAGTATCTATGTAAGTGACACTTTTCTAGCATTTAACAGCATGTCTCTTTCTCCAAAGGAAAGTTTACTCTGGTTATGTAACTTCTTTCTGGTCATCATTTGGCTGCTATATGTAAATACTGGATTGTTAACAAGATCTGAAGTGAAAAGTTTATAACCTTTAAAATCTGGCCTAGATGAATTTTCTCTAATTGACCAGTCTTTTAAAAACTCACTTTTGATATTGCAACATCTGAGCAAGCTGCACTTTGTCTTCAAAACAAGCTACAGTTTGACCCCGAGTTTGTTTTGAGCATCTCAGTCAAAAGTTAGTTAAATTTAATTTGCAGAATTGGACTGTGTACTCTGTGGAAATGAGAGAGTGTTTAGCTGCTACTCTAGGCATTTAATCTCTCCTATCTTTTCCATGGATCTACTTTTAATCTAGTAGAATAAAAGATTATGTTGGAGATGGCCTGTGTTGCATCTCAAGACCTGAGAACATGCAAGGAGATAGAGTCCCTCATCCTTCTGGCTGCTGTTGAAGTGGTTATAAGGAAATGAAATAGAGATATCCACAGAAAGCTTAGGCCAAACTTTGTGAGTCATTTATTAACACCTCCAAAGAGAACATATTGACTATGGATAGGGAAAAACCCAAATATTGGCTACCCCTGGAATTCTTTGTAAGCCTAATGGTATTTGCATTTTTAAAACATGTAACTCTTTTCCTATCCCAACAGTTTATGTTATTTGTGAAATAAATAAAGTATTATGCCTTCTTCATCCCAGCCTCATCTAGGAAATACGTTAAAATTCAACAAAATTCCAGAAATCACTGTCATTTCTAGCAAGGCCCTTATTTGCTAATTGTATTGCTTTTTAAACTCAGTTTATTTGAAATTGAGGGGTTTTACACTGTGTGGGCCAGTTAGTTTGTTCTCTTTGGCCTCAGACTTGTCCTAACCCTCATCAATAGAATTAAAATATTTTCATGTCTTGCAAATTGTTCTGTGAATTATTCCAGAAGACAAATTATATAATTATTCTTCAACAGAAAGACCCTTAAGATAAGAAGTCAAATATATGCTTCTTAATTATTATATACTAGAGCTCCACTCCAGTAAATTCTTGGTGGTATCTGTGGAATCAGTGTTTCTTCTAAAGAGCTGTGCTCTGGACTATGTGTTTGTTTTGTATTACAGTGGACCCAAGCGCTATGACTGGACTGGGAAAAACTGGGTGTACTCCCATGACGGTGTGTCCCTCCACGAACTGCTGGCCACGGAGATGACTAAAGCCTTGAAAACCAAATTGGATTTATCTTCTTTGGCCTATTCTGGAAAAGACACTTGATCCCCAGCCTAATTCTAAAGACATTAAAAACTATAAAGCCAAGACCCTCGCTTCATTCTGAGTGGAATGTCTAGTTTGTTTCATTTCTGCTTTTGAAGACAGTTGCATTATGTGTAATAGCTCTGTGAAAACAATACATTGCCTCTCACCCTGCCCCTGACTTTACATTTTTAATTTCTGTATTGTTTTTGTATTTATTGTCTGATTTTTTCCCTTGCTTAATATCCCTTATCTTTATAATATCTTTATCCTAATACCTTTATATATAACCTTATAGCAAAGAAGAATAATAAGGAAAACTGCTGAGAGGAGAAATGCATTGGTTTCACTCTTGGTTCTTTGAAAGATTTACTGCAAAACTGCATAAAGAACAGCTGGTCTACCTCATCATTCTGTCTCAAATCAAGACTTATTGTAGAGTAGCCTAGAGATGTTCCCATGCCCCTTGAAAATGCAAACACTAAGCACTTTAGTATTGAATTATCAATGGCAACTCAGGAATTCTGAAACCATAGATGATTCTCTCTCTGCTTTGTGTCTGAAAAAGTGTAGCCTACAACAAGAGCTGACTCAGAGATGTGTTATTTCTACCATATTTACATTCATATATATGTACACATACACATTTAAATATTGTGTATGTGTGCATATACCTATATATGTATGTATACACATATATACTTTATATAATATGTATACACACACACACACATATATAATTTTTCTTTTTAATTTAAGGGTTAATATAGACCCTTAAAAAATCTTCAAAGACAAGAGTTGAGGAAAGGCCATCTCTATAAGCTTGTGGATATTGTATAATAAACGAGGTGATGGATCTGAGGAGGTGCTTTGTAAATTGTAAAGGGCCACATAAAAGAAAGGCATGTTTGTGTTAATGCAGAGAACTCTGTTCTACACTTGTCTCAGCCTGAAGTGCTGCCTATCTCTGGGCAAATTTCACAAACTTCCGGGACTTCTGTTTTCCCATGTGTTAATTGAAGGCGTTGAACTAGATAGAGTTATTGATACCAATTCAGACATTCAGTATGCCTGTCAGGCAACTTAGAAGGCTATCTTTATTTCCCTCTAGTAGATGAGAGGATGACAGTGAACAAGTTTTTTAACCTATAGAGTAAAAGCATGGTTATTGGAATTACTTGAATTTCTGTTGAATTTTTGTTCAAGTAACAACCATCCTTTAGTGTTCCTGTACTAATTTTATGCTATAGACTGAATGTTTACATTTCCCTGAAATTTATATGTTGAATTCTAATAACCCCCAAAGTGATGGTATTACAAGGTGGGGCCTTTGGAAGGTGATTAGGTCTTAAGGGCTGGGCCTTCATAAATGAAATCAACCCCTTCATAAAAAAAAAACCCCAGAGAGCTTTCTCACCCTTTCCACTGTGTGAGTACACAGCTGTCTGAACGAGGAAGTAGACCTGAACTAGACATCTGCTGAGGTTCTGATCTTAGACTTCCTCGCCTCCAGAACTATGAGAAATAAATGTCTGTTTTTTATAAACCATCCAGTCTATAGTATTCTGTTATAGCAGCCTGAATGGACTAAGATAACCTACTATACCACAGGGCCTCATTTTAATAGTTCAAGTACATTAAAACTCATCCAAAGTTATATTCTTGTTATTTTCTTATGAAAGATTTATTACTGGTAAGTCTATTTGCAGTGAGTGAACCAAAAACATTCCATTATAGAAAAAAACTAAAAACAAAAAACAAACAAAAAAATCAGTATAAACAAATGTTAAATAGGTGTTTAAGATATTTTCTTCAGATAATCATTTAGTTTGGTGAAAATTTTAAGTGTGGTAGGTCAGGATCGGTGAGTAAAAGTCTCTGTGAGTGTGTTTTAAAATAAAAGTTTTGTTGTACCTCACTTGGAACTCAGTTAAATGGTACACTCATCTATTTGGAACACAGTGTAAAACTTAAGAGGTATTTAATTAGGGTGGTGTAACATGCAAGTGGAAGTTAGGGAAATCTGTGCTCTTGATGCTTTCTTTGTGGGCCAGCATTTTGGGCCTATCAACTTTTACTTTACATACAATTCTTTTTTTTTTTTTTTTTTAAATATTTTTATTTATTTATTTATTTTGACAGAGGAGAGAGAGAGAGAGAGAGAGAGATACAGAGACAGAGAGAGAACTGAACTGGGGAAGCTCCCAGTTCAGCATATGGTTCCGCACGGGCCGGGGCCGGGATTCGATCCTCGGTCCCCGGCACTGCAAAGTGAGCGCCTAACCCACTGAGCCATCCCGGCTTTCCCTTACATACAATTCTAACTGGTTTCTAAAGCCCTGGGACATTCCCTTTAGGGCAATAAAAGGACTGCAATAACTAGACACTAGAACAGCCATTGGGGTGGGGTGGGGGAATGGTGGACAGGAGAGCAAATAATTATTCTCTGAGAAGCAAACTGAAAAAGTACCACAATGTGGTGTCAGTAGCCCCACATACCTTAGGTCCCAGAAGCATTATCACATGGTATCACCTACATTTAGGAAGAGTTTTCTTTTTTTTTATATATTATTTTATTTATTTTTTAATTGTTAAATTTTATGGGGTGACATTGGTTGGTAACAATTAGATAGTTTCCAGATGTACAAGTCCACATCACATCACCCATGCATCGCATTATGTGCCCACCACCCAGAATCAGCTCCCCCTCCCCCACCATATATCCGGTGCCCACTCCCACCTCCCCCCACAACTCTCCCCTCCTCCTCCTCCCCCTCCTCCCCCCTCTCTAGGTAACCAACAAACTATTGAGTGTGTCCATTCTGCTGGTGCCCTCTCCCACCTTCCCTTCCTCTCTCCATCCCCCCTCCTCCCCTTCCCTCAGGCAATCACCAAGTTATTGAGTGTGTCCATAGGTCTCTGTGTCTTCATTACTTTCAGTTTGATATTCCACCTATAAGTGAGGTCATATGTTTCCTGATTCTTTCAGTCTGACTTATTTCGCTTAATAAGATGGTCTCTAGGTCCATTCATGTTGTCACAAATGACTGTATTTCATCATTTCTTATCGCTGAGTAGTATTCCATTGTGTAAATGTACCACATCTTCTTTATCCAGTTATCTATCGAAGGGCATTTTGGTTGTTTCCATGTTCTTGCCACTGTGAACAGTGCTGCGATGAACATGCGGGTACAAACA